>JABACO010000010.1:9247358-9412358 GCA_013339895.1 Ephydatia muelleri | reverse complement strand
CATAGAGAAATGGTGTGGTATGAAGTGTTGAAAATAGGATGTTGATAGCGTTAACCGTTCGGAAGATATAGCGATTCAAACGAGAAGCATTTAAATAACATTTTATATATAAATGCGAGATATCAAATAATAAAAAGATTGCTGATTAACTGAAAATTTATTACACAACAAAAATAAAACATTACATTTAGAATAAAATGTAATGCCGATTTCGTCCATCCACAATGACAAATCATGCACTGAATGTTTGGTACTTAGATGATGAAGACTTGGCTGGTCACCCGGCATCTGTATCTCGAGCTCTAGATATAATACAATAAGGTGGTCTCCCTCTAGGCTTCCATGTGAATTTGAAGAAATGTGAGTTGTTTAGTCCCAGTGACATGTCATTGTTTCCCACCTCTATTCCATCATCCATCATTCCTAACTTCGAACTCCTTGGAGTACCAATAGGTGACACAGCATTCTGCTCTAGCTCCATTGCCAGAAAATGTTCCAGTCCCTCAGCTATTCTTTCTCACCTAGAAGATATTGGCTTTTCAGACCCTCATGTTGCCCTCACTCTTCTCCGTCATTGAGCCTCCTTTTGCAAATTAATACACCTAGCTAGAGGCACACCATCCTCATCGCGGTTGAGGCCTTGAAGGACTTTGACCTAGCTGTCACCAACTGCTTCACCAAATGCACAGGCCTCGACATCTCAGTAGATGCTTGGAAGCAAGCACAACTGAGCCCACGTAGAGGAGGCCTAGGATTGCGCCCCCTCTCCCTCCACGCCCCGGCTGCCTATATCTCATCACTATGCAGTTCTTACTCAGCCACCCCATCCCACCCCCTTCTTGCCAGCACAATCATTTCATTCAACTGCTGTGTTCCACCTCCTGAAGCTGTATCAGTCCACTCTCTGCTGTCCAACCCACCTTCACAGCGACACCTTTCTGATGTGATTGAAGAATCACAGTTTGCCATCCTTTACAACTCCATGTCCTGCATGTGCTAACAAAGCATGACTTCTCTCAGTGACCTCCCCTCATGCCTCTGCCTGGCTCTCAGTTGTCCCTTCTGAAGCCATGGGACTTCACCTTAATTCGTGTGAGCTTAACACCCCAGTCAAATAGTGGTTGGGTTTAAATCCCCTTTCTGTGAATAAGGCCATTCCCCAGACTTGCCCAGAAAGCATGCTGGACCCATTGTGTCATCATAGTGTCACCTGCAAGCATGGGGGGATGTGACTAACCGCCATAATCTGTTGCGCAATGCAATCTATGAGGCTTGCCGCCAGGCATCCCTGTCAGTTCGCTTGGAAGCAGGTGGTGGTTAAGGTAAGGACAAGGCCCTCACTCGTCCAGCTGATATATTGGTCTCTAACCCCCAGTGGTTCTGCTAGTGCTGCTTACGATATCACTGTCACCTCACCGCTTAATCCCTCAATCACTGCTACCTCACCGCTTAATCCCTCAATTATTTTGGAAGCGGGAGTTTCAGCAGGTACGGCAGCCAAAGCAGCAGAGGTACGTAAACACTCCATAGACGATGTCAAGTGCTCTGAACTAGGATGGTGTTGCACTCCCTTAACCGTGGAAATGTACGGAGCATGAGGAGCTGAAGCATGCAACACATTCTCTTTTATTGCTTCCCGGATTGCCATCACTACAAATAAACCAAAGTCGATGATCCTGTCCAACTTGTATGGCAAACTTGGTATCATCCTCGCCCGGTCTAATGCCAGAGCCATATTGATGAGATCCCTGATGCCGGCTACTGGAGACTGTTTCTCTGGGAACATTTAATTTAATGTTTTTTTTTGTTGTGTAATAAATTTTCATTTAATCAGCAATCTTTTTATTATTATTATCAAATTTGTATATGATGTTTCAATAAAAACAAAACAAACAAATGCATTAACATACTGGTACACGAGCCAATCAATGAAGTACACACCATCCAGACCACTTCCATGTCTCCATTTGACACAGGAGCTATACAAACACAGGCTTGCAGCTCGAATGATCTCAAAGCCAGTGCACCCCATTTATGCCTTGTCTATACCTGGAACAAAGTCCAGCTATGGAAGGAAGGAGGAGTGGCTCTGTCCTCCTTGGGTGTCTAGAGTTAGTTGCACCTACCATTCCAATGAAGAGCCACTTGAAAGGAGTGTGTCCTGATGGTCAACAAGAGGTCAGGAACTTGCTGTCACTTGTAAGTCAATGTCCTGAATCCATTACTCAGTACCACCCTCGAATGAACTACCCCTTGATGAACTCTCAATGATCTCATCACCTGGAAAAAAACTGCTTCCAAACAATGTGACCTCACAGCCTGTTGGTGCACACCCTGCTAATTGTCCTACTTCTGTACCCCTAACCTCTTCCTTCCTCGCTCACCACCTTCTCAATGACCTTCCTTGCACCATCAATGACTTCACTATCACCTTCATGAGATCTAATTACATGCACTATATAGGATTTCAACAAAGGTTCAAGGTGTGCTTGTTTCATTCTCATTATTCATTATTGGGCTCCTTATAGTCATTATTGGGCTCCTTATAGTCATTATTGGGCTCCTTATAGTCATTATTGGGCTCCTTATAGTCATTATTGGGCTCCTTATAGTCATTATTGGGCTCCTTATAGTCATTATTGGGCTCCTTATAGTCATTATTGGGCTCCTTATAGTCATTATTGGGCTCCTTATAGTCATTATTGGGCTCCTTATAGTCATTATTGGGCTCCTTATAGTCATTATTGGGCTCCTTATAGTCATTATTGGGCTCCGTCTAGTCATTTGGCTCCTTATAGTCATTATTGGGCTCTTATAGTCAGTATTGGGCTCCTTATAGTCATTATTGGGCTCCTTATAGTCATATTTGGGCTCCTTATAGTCATTATTGGCTCCTTATAGTCATTATGGGCTCCTTATAGTCATTATTGGGCTATTATAGTCATTATTGGGCTCCTTATAGTCATTATTGGGCTCATTATAGCCATTATTGGGCTCCTTACAGTCATATTGGGCTCCTTATAGTCATTACTGGGCTCCTTATAGTCATTATTGGCTCTTATAGTCATTATTGGGCTCCTTAGTCATTATTGGGCTCCTTATAGTCATTATTGGGCTCCTTATAGTCATTATTGGGCTCCTTATAGTCATTATTGGGCTCCTTATAGTCATTATTGGGCTCCTTATAGTCATTATTGGGTCCTTATAGTCATTATTGGGCTCCTTATAGTCATTATGGGCTCCTTATAGTCATTATTGGGCTCCTTATAGTCATTATTGGGCTCCTTATAGTCATTATTGGGCTCCTTATAGTCATTATTGGCTCCTTATAGTCATTATTGGGCTCCTTATAATCATTATTGGGCTCCTTATAGTCATTATTGGGCTCCTAATAGTCATTATTGGGCTCCTTATAGTCATTATTGGGCTCCTTATAGTCATTATGGGCTCCTTATAGTCATTATTGGGCTCCTTATAGTCATTATTGGGCTCCTATCAGTCATTATTGGGCTCCTTATAGTCATTATTGGAGTCATTATGGCTCCTTATAGTCATTATTGGGCTCCTTATAGTCATTATTGGCTCCTTATAGTCATTATTGGCTCCTTATAGTCATTATGCATGGGCTCCTTATAGTCATTATTGGGCTCCTTATAGTCATTATTGGGCTCCTTATAGTCATTATTGGGCTCCTTATAGTCATATGGGCTCCTTATAGTCATTATTGGGCTCCTTATAGTCATTATTGGGCTCCTTATAGTCATTATTGGGCTCCTTATAGTCATTATTGGGCTCCTTATAGTCATTATTGGGCTCCTTATAGTCATTATTGGGCTCCTTATAGTCATTATTGGCTCCTTATAGTCATTATTGGGCTCCTTATAGTCATTATTGGGCTCCTTATAGTCATTATTGGGCTCCTATAGTCATTATTGGGCTCCTTATAGTCATTATTGGGCTCCTTATAGTCATTATTGGGCTCCTTATAGTCATTATTGGGCTCTTATAGTCATTATTGGGCTCCTTATAGTCATTATTGGGCTCCTTATAGTCATTATGAAGTCATTATGGGCTCCTTATAGTCATATTGGGCTCCTTATAGTCATTATTGGCTCCTTATAGTCATTATTGGCTCCTTATAGTCATTATTGGGCTCCTTATAGTCATTATTGGGCTCCTTATAGTCATTATTGGGCTCCTTATAGTCATTATTGGGCTCCTTATAGTCATTATTGGGCCTTATAGTCATTATTGGGCTCCTTATAGTCATTATTGGGCTCCTTATAGTCATTATTGGGCTCCTTATAGTCATTATTGGGCTCTTATAGTCATTATTGGGCTCCTTATAGTCATTATTGGGCTTTAGTCATTATTGGGCTCCTTATAGTCATTATTGGGCTCCTTATAGTCATTATTGGGCTCCTTATAGTCATTATGGGCTTCCTTATAGTCATTATTGGGTCCTTATAGTCATTATTGGGCTCCTTATAGTCATTATTGGGCTCCTTATAGTCATTATTGGGCTCCTTATAGTCATTATTGGGCTCCTTATAGTCATTATGGGCTCCTTATAGTCATTATTGGGCTCCTTATAGTCATTATTGGGCTCCTTATCAGTCATTATTGGGCTCCTTATAGTCCATTATTGGGCTCCTGATAGTCATTATTGGGCTCCTTATAGTCATTATTGGGCTCCTTATAGTCATTATTGGGCTCCTTATAGTCATTATTGGCTCCTTATAGTCATTATTGGGCTCCTTATAGTCATTATGGGCTCCTTATAGTCATTATTGGGCTCCTTATAGTCATTATTGGGCTCCTTATAGTCATTATTGGCTCCTTATAGTCATTATTGGGCTCCTTATAGTCATTGCACACAACTTTAGTATTTTAGTGCATGTCAATTCTGAAGCCCAACATTCTAAATTCACATGTTCCAATAGAAGCCCACCTCTCTAACTTCACATGTTTCAAGCAGCAAAATTATAGATGTCAGAAAAAAACCATAGAGTAAAAAAATGTTCTTGTGCAGCTGATTAAAGCTGTGACAAAAAATACAACCATAAGGACAGCTCGCAAGGAAGGGGGAGGATCACCTACTCGTGTGCTATGAAAGATGTTCTTTACTTCAGCTTTTTCTCGATTGCTGTAATTATCTTGATGCGTTTCCCATCAGAGTCGACGTATCCATCTCCATTCTGCATAACCAGAGATAATGTATAGAGAGATTGGAAATACATACATACAACACCAGTTAGGCTTAGAAAGGTAGAAGCAACATATAAAACAAGATTATGTGTGGAGTCTAGTGATGTCCATTGCTATTTAGTGCCCCTGCTGCACCTGTGCTGGAGTTGTCCTTGCCCCCTGTCCTCGTTGTGTAGTATGTGTTCTATGTACTCCTGGGCTTATGGGTGAGATAGTCAAGTCCAGGCATCTCCAGGGTTAACACACTGCCCATGTGGAGTTGTATTTTTCTGTAGTAGTATTGAGAAGGACAAGAAGCTGGTGATACTATTCTTACTTAGCAATATAGTACAGTGTCCTGAGGAATCTTCTGGCGCCTTCTAGGCAGCAGTTCAGCGAAGTGACTGAAGTGCTAATATGCAAAATCCTAGAGTTATTGCGGAGCTGATTTACTTTTCGCCACAGAAATCAAATGTGTGGCAGAGCTGCAATAGTTAGCAAGAAACTGCCATTTGTAGAGTTTCTAGATGAAGCTTTGAGGGATCGTTTGGTGTGTGGCTTACAGAATGGACACTACTGAGACATCTTACATTTGCTGGTTAAGAGTTAGCCAAGATGCAAGAAGTAGTTCAATTGCAGACTGCAGATGTGAATATATTGTCAAGAGCAAGGTTTACTGCACTAAAGAAATTGCCCTTCAGAGCAACGTATGCTTCCTGTTGCAATTGTGGTGAGAAAGGACATGTAGCTAAGCGTATGTGGATGCAGAAAGTAGAAGAGGAACTGGGGTGGGTCGGATCAAAGTTGTTGTCTCCTGGGTAAGGTCATTCTCCAGAAATAGTGACTATGGTTTGTACAAATGGGTCATGATTACTAATGAAGGTGGCGAGATTAGATACTCCAGAAGCAGCTACTCTGAGTGCACTTATAGACGATTTTAGCATTCTGTTACATTGCACAATTCTGGAGAGAGCACATTCAGCAGAGTTGTTGGTCATCTTAGGAGACGCTGATGTACAAGTGAGAAAGGCAACCACTGACACTGAGACTAAGTGTGGACCAAGTTTGATGGGCAAAGAGTGGCTAGGTCAGATGGAGATTGATCGGAAGACATGTACTGTGTGGATTCATCAAGTGCCCAGTGGCTTACTTCACTGGCACCACGACTTTGCTTTTGTGGCAAGATGCTTCAATTCAAAGCTACCTTGAAGGTGCTATAAGATGTGCACTATTTTGGGTGGCACCATTCCATCATGTACTGGTGTCTATTACATTCACAAAGCTAATCACTTGTCATGACAAATCTTTACTGTGGACAGATCTATTGTGACACCAGGATTAGCGCGGACGTCCGGACTTCAGCATTGGGTTTAGTGATTTGATTAAGTATCCGCGGGGTTGATAGGAAGCTTATTAGCTTCCCAGGAATCAGGGAAAAGGGAAGAGGGGGAGAGGGGGGGGGGGGGGGGGGAGGGGGAAATAATGACAAAATGTGTTGATGGGATTGCTTGTTACTATTCCAATGGGTGCAGAATGGTAGGCGGAGGGGGGAGGGGGGCTGCAAATAGTGCATATTATAAAACGAAAACTACCTTTTTCGAATGAACGAGCTCATTATTCACTGAGACCTCAAAGTAACCTGTCGTGCCCGGAGTTGTCTCTCCAGTCTGAAGATACAAAGTAACGTCACTGTCTAAAATCAACATATTGTATCTCACCATGGTAATTTGGCCCACGAATTCAGACATCAGCAGTCTTTCTAGCTGATGGTACTATCAGTAGATATAAGACCAAATAGTTGAGCTTAGTTCGCTATGGATCATACAAGGCGCTTACCCGTGACGCGTAACCTCCTTCGCCACTAGAAAAGGAAGGATTAGCAACGTGCTCACAAGATGACAAGCTTACCAATACAAGACGTGCACTTTAACTGACATTTATATGGCACAATAATACTTCAAAACATTAATATAAACACAACGATTATTGTATCTTTCCTTGATTTGGTATTCCGGTCGTGGGGGCTTATACGATGACGCAATTGTTCATACGTATGGATGCCCAATTTAGAAATTATGTGCTATCGGGTGAGGTGGCACTACGCGGGTGGTTTCGTGAGCGAAGGACGGGAACCTGCAATCGCATATACGATGCAAATGCTAACTGAAGTTAATAAATATATAAACTTTTACATAATGTTCAACTGTTTTGCGCATAAGCACTAATTAGAATAAGCGGAAGCAACTAATCAGTTCCACATTGCGAGAAAACGTTGTAAAACAACTGCCGCGATTTTGATGAACACAAATACCTGCCACTTTGTTTAACGAACCGTTAACCTTTTTGTAGATATTGCTGCAGCACAAAATTGCGCCACTGCACACGGGCAACAGATGTGTACTGTCCCGTTGCCAGAGAAAGAGTTAACACAATGTATGTATAATTGTATGCATGTATATATAGAGTGCAGCCATGTTAGTAGCAACGCTAAACACGCTAGTTCCTCAGAACAATGTGTTGTTGACTCCAAAAACATTATAGATAAAAAAGTGGTTTCTGTATATCAGCTAGCTGCGGAGCAATATTGCACGAAATAGAGTTAACGAAACGTGAACTGTTTTTAGCCACGCATGCCAAGTGCCAACAACACATTGATTTTAGAGGAAGCTGAAGCTTATTAGTTCATCTAAATCGCGGGTATTGCCTCACAACGCGGAAAACTGTATGGGAGCCATACTGATAGGCGTAGAGTTTTGTTTAGCCCTGGAAAGGGGGGGGGGGGGGGGGGGGGGTGGGGGGGGGGGGGGAGGGGGGCTGGGCACATATACAGATACCGGCAAGTTGAGTAGGGGGTGGGAAACACTGCAAACTACATGCATTTGTACATATATACAGTATGTTGAAGGTACATGACTACGTATACATTTATATGATAAACATTCATTTCATGCATGGAATTTCATGAGGATAAACATTGGCGGATGAGCATCATTATGGAGAGAGAAAACATTCATGCGTACAGGAGCTTTTTTGATGAATTCGTCAAGTAATTGGTTTGAGTTTAAGTTTTTTACTATTTCAGAATGGCAAGAAGTCACTGCAATGTGACTTAACCGTTCTTGGGTCATTGTTAGCGCAGGTATGATTTGAGTCTTCGAACAAATGCTGCATATGAATCCTTCTCCCGTGATGTAGTTGGAAGGGGCATTTGCAACTTGACAGCATTTGTACAAGCTGAATAAATGACACGGCGTTTGTCCGTCGATCCAGTTGTACTTCGCTTTCCAACTAAGCTGAAATTTTCTACCCGAACCACATAGCTCTTCAGATCTAGGTTCATTACACTTCTTTGAGGCCATCGTTGAGGTCATCTGACTTACCTCCGAAACTGAGTTCCGCAACGTGTCCGTGATCATGATTATCAGCGTTGCGTTTGTCCGCGGGATGTTCACAAGCATCTATAAGTACTTCACTCTACTTACTAGGCTCAGCTGCTGTCGATATTGGTTGCTGACAAATCTTATTTAGTAGTCAATTCGCTTCATCGTTGTTGTGCACGTGCACGATTTGCGTACGCCGGGGGGGGGGGGGGGGGGGGGGGGGGGGCCTGAGCCCCTCAGCCCCCTTCGTACTCTACGCCCATGATGGGAGCGCATGCGTACTTGCATGCGTAGTTCAAAGCGATGAACAGGAAATTAACGATACGCTGTGGAACAAAGTTTGAACAATGAAGCCAGCTCTATTTGCGATCACCTTCACCTTGACCCGGTATACAGTCGTCCTCGTGCTGTCGCAATCTACGCCTCCAGAAATCCAGAACTCTTTTATGCTCAGCTGTAAGACACCTTCGAGAAGTTGCCCAAATGGCTGGCCCGGACTGGATTTAAGAACTCTTCCGCTAACAAGAATCCCAACACTTATGCGGATACGAGACTACGATGCTTACTTTGCAGTATTTCCAATTCCTTCCGCGATCAAGGAATCCTGCTGTGGTCCGGTCTTCAGGATCTTGCGGCGCAAGTCTCTAAAAAGGCGGCTGGACGTGTAACCAGTTTTTCAACTTTGACGTCATGCATCATTGATCATTGATGACATGCAGACGACACACGGAGTCCACACTTGGTGCGGCAAAGTAGGTGCTTCTGGAGGGATCGGTGACCTACTATGGACATGGGGCATGGTGACCTACTTTGGACATGAGGCATGGTGACCTACTATGGACATGAGGCATGGTGACCTACTATGGACATGGGGCATGGTGACCTACTATGGACATGAGGCATGAGGCATGGTGACCTACTATGGACATGGGGCATGGTGACCTACTATGGACATGAGGCTTGATGACCTATTATGGACATGGGGCATGGTGACCTACTATGGACATGAGGCTTGGTGACCTATTATGGACATCGGGCATTCATGATGGACATACTGTTCTACGCCGAGTGCTTGCTGTGCTTTGACTACTCTCGTTCCCAGACTCAATTTGTCCCCGACGACACATTTGTTCAGAGCCATGCAGGGGAAAAGCCATTCAAAATCGCGGGAGTTGTTTACAAAACGTTTCTCGCAACGCGGAAGTGTCTAATTACTGCACTACTTTGCTTTGCGTGCAAACAATTGACTCTCTTGCGGGCGATCCAATTGTAATGTGTGGTCATAGGGCCATGTCGTGACTAGAAATGAGGTATTTTCTCAGAACCATGTGTTGTTGGCTACAAAACATTAATGGTTGGATGGCCTTTGCGGCCTCTGTGACGCAATATTGCACTGTTACCGCGAAAGGTATACGCTATCGATGTCCTATTTTCAATGCGTTATACCACACCATTGCTCTATATGTGTAAATAGGGTTTGGTGTGTCTTGCCCAAGCGCGGGGTCAAGATAGGATCGTAGCCAGCCACTTGAAAGTGGGGGGTCGACATCGTTCTATTTGGGACCCGATCTAAGGCATTTTATTCCTGATGGAACAAAATCGTGCTTTAAGAAGTAATATTTTTGATCATTTGATAGCCTTTCAAGGTTGAGTCCTGAGTTGTTAACCATGTTCCCAATATCATTTATGAAATCTGCAGTCTCGGAAACAGCTGTATTGGATGAACCGACTGGTTGACTGGTTGCGATGTTATGATGTTGGCGTTCTTTTTGTCTGCAACTCTCATCCACAACGGCGGCTTGAAGGCTGGTAGCAGCTCTTGTGCTAATACAGCCTTCGGCCACAGGAACCACGCATCCATGAGGAATGAGACTGAGACCTTCCTCAACGTGTGTGAACTCTAGCTGGCCGCTCCTCCGGTTGGCTTGTGTGAGGTGTACAATCGCTGCAAGACCTTGCTTTCTTGAACAGAATAGATATGTCCTGTGTGATGGGTGCAGCGTGTTTTCGTTTCCTCTCGTCATCTGGTTTTTTCCCAGACATACTCAACGATTCTTTGCTAGTGATTGCTGGGGTTTCGTTATCGTGAGATTAGTTATAAATAGATGAATGACTTTTACCACTCTATTAATTAAAATGAAAGCTTGTAGCGAGTTATCCAGGACCGTCCATTTCTATAACGTGTGGTGGAAGTATTGCGTGCGTATCGATGATTATATTAACATCTATTTATGAAAGGACTATTCTTCGGGAGGGGGGGGGGGGGGGGGGGGGGGTCGTTCGACCCACCCGACCCACCCCTGGCTACGGCCCTGCAAGAACACACTTTGCTCATGCTCTGAGCATGCTACTGCAGTTACCTGTTAGAGCTATTGTTAGCATGAGACTGCAAGCACTCTATATGTACATTAACTCTTTCACGCGGGCGGCAATTAGCTGAGCAATATCGCCGCGCTGTACTCATCTGCTGCATGCCCGTGCATGGCCGTGGTTTAATGTCACGCTGGATGCAGCAGCCACTTTGGTTAATGAAATGTGAACTGTTTTTAGCCATGCATGCCAACATCACATTTGTTTAGAGGAAACTGAAGACCATTGCTTCATGCATTTCTCACAACGCGGAAATCTGCGCATGCGCTTGAGGTTTCTTGCATGCGTATAGTTCAAGCGAATAAAGCGATAAACAGGAAATAGCGGACTATAAATTATTGCTACATACGATGGCTGCATTAACGATACGCGGTGGAACAAAGTTGAACAATGAAGCCAGCTCTATTTGCGATCACTTTGGGGTATACAGTCGTCCTCGTGCTGTCTCAATCTACGCCTCCAGATATCCAGAACTCCTTTATGCTCAGCTGTAAGGCAATCATTACACCTTCAGGAAGTTGCCCAAATGGCTGGACTGGATTTAAGAACTCTTTCGCAAACAAGAATCCCAACACTATGCAAATACGAGACTACGATGCTTACTTTGCAGTATTTCCAATTCCTTCCGCGATCAAAGGAATCCTGCTGTGGTCCGGTCTTCAGGATCTTGCGGCGCAAGTCTCTAAAAAGGCGGCTGGACGTGTAACCAGTTCTTCAACTTTGACGTCATCATTGATCATTGATGACATGCAGACGAAACGCAGAGTCCACACTTGGTGCGGCAAAGTAGGTGTTCCTGGCGGGATCGATTTCGTGAATCCCTGTCCTCAATTTATCCCAAACACACCTGTCTTTACCTTCTGGGCCGCCCTTTCTCAGAACCTTGCCTCTAGTAGCGACGACGTCGTATTTTACCTAACCCCAGGTCGGTATTCGCCCAACAATTTCTTTGGGTTGTACGAACTTCCAGCCTTGTTGAAAACTGGTAGTAAAGCGAAATTGCTAGCAGTCTTGAACGTCCCTGGCGGTAATAAATGCGGAGAAGGACAACTGAGGGATTTGGCAACTGCCGTGAGGCAAGGGCGACCTTCATTGCAGTACAAATGCTACGATACTGACGGAAGCGTGGATGCATTGGTGAAAATTATTAAATCATACATTCCATAATTCATGTAAGTTACCCCAGAAGTCAGTGTAGCTACTACATGTACAGTTACCGGCGCATGGTACCATCAAATTACAAAGCATCAGTGAACTTGCACGTAATTTTGTTTCCTCACGTTAATTAAAGTTAATTAAAGTTAATGGGAGTCGCGTGTTTAGAAATAATGATACATTTCATATACATTTACAACAACCGTGAATGGCTTCATTGATAATGATAAAAATCAACATAGTATAAAAACATCATTAATTGTGAGTAACGTGTTATAAATTTATCTTATTGCTTTCATTTCTTTTCACAGATCAAAGGAAAGGAAATCATCAACTCCCGATTAGATGCTAGAATTTTAGTTGTAGTGGCTATGTGTTGAGTTGTATTGATTCGATCTGCTGCACATTAAACAACCTTTAAATCAGGTATCAGATATAGCCCCCCCCCCCCCCCCCCCCCCCCCCCCCCCCCCTTTGTATAAATGCTGGGGACCACTTCGTCTTTTTAATCTTATCGTTGGCATTATCGGCATATAAACAAAACGAGATATGCACCAGTATAAGAATTGTTATTATCAACATTTTGGGTGCGTTGAAATGTCACTATATGGATATCGGATAACGGTCAGTTACTCAATTATTAAAGCGAATTTAAATACTTTGGGATCTTTATATGTGACGATTCCAGAGCAATGGTACCATGGGGCGTGGTGACCTACTATGGACATGGGGCATTCAAGATGGACACACTATTCTACGCCCAGTGCTTGCTGTATGTTTGTGCTTTGACTCCTCTCGTTCCCAGACCCAATTTGTCCCCTGACGACACATTTGTTCAGAGCCATGCAGGGGAAAAGCCATTCAAAATCGCGGGAGTTGTTTTCTCGCAACGCGGAAGTGTCTAATTACTGCAGTACTTTGCTTTGCGTGCAAACAATTGACTCTCTTGCGGGCGATCCAATTGTAATGTGTGGTCATAGGGCCATGTCGTGACTAGAAATGAGGTATTTTCTCAGAACCATGTGTTGTTGGCTACAAAACATTAATGGTTGGATGGCCTTTGCGGCCTCTGTGACGCATCATTGCACTGTTACCGCGAAAGAACATTTGATTATTAATTTATATACAACATCCAATTCATATCGCTATATCGTCCGCAAGGTATGCTCTATCGATGTCCTATTTTCAATGCGTTATACCACACCATTGCTCTATGTGTAAATAGGGTTTGGTGTGTCTTGCCCAAGCACGGTGCCGACTTCAAGTAGGAGTGTTCAAATTGCTTCAAATTTCGGTGTGTACATATACAGGTCCGGTCAATATTGATAACTTCTGTTCATAAAAGTTTAATTATTCATTACAGAGATGCAGATGTGCAAAGAAATTGCACATTTCAGTAGTGGATACAGGGGGGGGGGGGGGGGGGGGGGGGACTATCAATTTTTACCATATATGCATGATAATAGTAAGACCATATATCGGTGAAAATTGATAGTGAATATCATCTCAGCCACCTCTGTATCCGCCCCTGCATTTTCCCGCTCCATTCGCGCCAACGAATTTCTCCATGAGTGAAAGCAGTTTCAAACTTTTGGCGCGAAACAACCGGGAAACTTTGCATTAATAACTTTTCACAACAACTAGTATCTCCGTAACGGAAAAGTAAAAACGTTAATGAACAGAACAAATCAATAGTGACAGGATCTACCTTCGTACATGGCGAATTTGAAGCAAATTGAACGCTCCAATCTGAAGATGTGGCGGTTTTGAACTTCGCGGGATATCGGACCTCATAACGTCGGCACTGTACATGTGCAAGACACCAAAATATAGTTTCGCATAGAGAAATGGTGTGGCACGAAGTGTTACAAATAGGAAGTATATTGCGTTAATTGTTCGGAAGATATAATGATTTGAATTGCATTCTATATATATGCATAACTGAATTCACAAGGGTCAAACTTTCCAAATAATGTTTTAGAATAATCGTTTCCCGGCGTGAAAAGGGACCTAGCGCATACATGATACAATTTCCATTACACGCAATAGAAATGTAATCCTTGCTTTTAAATGGACTAAATAACATTGAAAACATTACAACTCCATGTCAGACTCCGATTCTCAGTGCGACCATAAACGCACATGCAAACCTAATCTTCAGATAAACCTTTCGTTTCATGCTCCAAATAGAATGCATGGCATGGCTGGCATGTGCACATCATTTAATGATATAGAATAAACTTTTCTATTGGTACAAGATATACTACGTGCACAGCTTAATAACAGAATTAATATTACAATGTAAAAATTCATTTTAAAGTTTGTTTCCTTCACTGATTTCAGTTGATATTTTTTTGTCCTAATACATGGAAAGAATAGTGAATTAATTGTTAAGAATAATAATTATCATAATACCCTACTGTCTTATCTATAATTTTGAGGTTGCCATCAGCTGTAGACACAATTTGAACAATATAAACATATATCTATGCATAGGTTATACATGCATGTATACAATCTGAGGTTTTTCTGGAGTGTGTACATGGTCCCAAGTGATTATAACATGATGTAATATGAGTAATGATGGTGATTTTATGCTATAGTACTGGTATGCCTTAAGAGATTCAGAGCTCTGCAACAGATTCACAACAGCAGGAAATACGGCTCGGCCATCTGATAGATAATCTCAAAGTTTACTTCAGCACATGCACACTATTTGCTGCCATGATTACAAATGTTGGTGACACAATTATAAAGCTTCTTATTGAAGCAATAGCCTATATTAATTTTCTTATTGATACACTTATACTTTAAACCCTTTCCAATTCAAGATTCTGAGCAATGCTGTACATTTGGGCAAGTAGCATTTGTCTGAAACAAATACATTTGTACAGTTCAGATAAATGCTGGAATATTAAGGTGTTATTATGAAACACAACCATTTACTCTGTTGGACTCTGTAAGTATTTTATTGTTTAGCGTCCTCATTAGAAGCAGTTTTAAAACATTTCAACACAACTGGCCAATGCGTCTGCATATTTGAACATGTACCCTTGGTTCTTCATGCATTGGAATGTCTGATTTCTTGGTGCTAATTGCTTTTGCACCAATTGCAGCATTTTTATTAGCTTCTGGAGTTTTCTCAACTGTTGGTTTGAAAATATTTTCTCCCATTGGATCCCGGTATAAACTCGTTGCCTAACAAGATAGACACATTAGTAACAACTCTGTTGGATTGGTGGCTTTTCTATCATGACACTGCCCCCTAGATTTTGGTATCGATATTGGCTAAACTCAGATAAGATTTGGACATCATGATTAAAGAATATAGTTTTTGGAATGTAACAGAAGATGCATAAGAATGTTTAATACAATTTCTGAACGTTGCTATTGCTACCATCTTAAAGCCATATAAATATGCTCAAAAACAGCCTGGTTATGCAGCATTACATGTTGAGTCTGCTCTATTTTTGCTGGCATGTGTATAGAAAGAAATACTACATAAAATGTGTGGCCAAACAGAAATAACCCCATTGAATACTAATAACGGAATCTTGAATTTTGTTAATAATACTTGGAATCCTACATAGGGAGTATTATTTCATGATGCACTATGATTGTAAGATAATGTATTTTGTACATACGGGATGGACATGGTTTGTGTTGCTTTGCTGATTCTAACTGAGCTATCATGTGGTAATTTTTTTTGGGGGGGGGGAAGGGGGGGGGTGTAATAATTGAATCACTTAATCATCAGACTGACAATTACAGCACAGCATACATTTATATATAAAAATACATACATCATTGCGCATGCGCATAGTCCATATAATACAGTCATATATTACACTTCTTCCCCCTTAAAATCTGTCAGGGGGGCGGCGGGTTCTCTCAGGGTAACGTCGAGTGGTTGATGGAGTTGTTGTTGTTGTTGTTGTTGTTTTTGTTGTTATTGGCCGGTGATCATGAGGAGCCTTTCCTTCAGTGGACTGCCCTTCGTTTCTTCTTACTCCTCTTTGTTCATTACTCGCAGTTGGGTTACTATCTTGTATGTCCAGATCAGTACTTGTTATTTCAGGTTGCCTCATCAGTTCCTCTCTTGGCCTTGTTTCCTCGACCACTTCATCTGGCTCTGTCATGTCGGGTGCCCTTCCATCCACCTTGGTGGTAGGCACTGGCACACATACGGCTTCTGGTACAGTACTCAACTGCTCAATATGTCTTCTCCAAACCCTACCATCAGGCAATTCCACCTGGTAGGACACAGGACCACATTGCTTTCCAATTCTTCCCCGAACCCACTTGGGATCACTGCCATAATTTCTTGACAAGACAGTCTCTCTTTCTGCACACTCCCTATCTCTGGCCTTCTTATCATGGTGCCACTTCTGCTCTGCTTGTTTCTTGCAGACCTGTTGCTCAGTAGTTTCTCTCAGCAAATGGAGCCTTGTCCTCACCTCTCTCTGCAGAAATAGAACACATGGGGGAACATTAGTCACACTGTGGGGTGTGGTTCTGTATGACAACAAAAAAGAGCACAGTCTCTGATTGAGTGTTACTTTGGTGGTACCTGTCTTCATAGCTCGCTTAAATGTTTGAACAAACCTTTCCACTTGGCCATTTGTGGCAGGATGGTATGGAGCACTACGGATATGTTTTATTCCATTTTTAGCCATGAACTCTGCAAACTCTCTTGATATGAATTGTGGTCCATTGTCTGAGACAAGTTGTTCAGGCAATCCATATGCTGAAAACACCTGTCGCAAAATTTCAATTGTTTTCTGAGATGTTGTGTTCGGCATCTCAAACACTTCAGGCCACTTTGAATGGGCATCAACTAACAATATAAACATCTTTCCATTTATTGGTCCTGCAAAGTCAACATGTACTCTTTGCCATGGTCTCCCTGGCCAAACCCAAGGATGTAGGGGAGCTAGAGGTACAGTAGTTTTTACCTCTTGACATGCAGTACAACCATGCACACAATCCTCAATGTCCTTATCTATAGATGGCCACCATACATGTCCCCTTGCTAATGACTTCATTCTAGATATGCCGGGATGGTTATGATGTAACTCTTGCAATATCTCCTGTCTAAGTTTAGCAGGTATCACCACCCTTAGTCCCCATAATAAGGTGTCATTCTCTATTGACAACTCATGCTGCTTATTGGCATAAGGGCTTAAAGCTTCAGATCTTTGATCAAGCCAATAACCTTGCTTTAGATTCTGCAATACCTTACTTAAAATAGGGTCACTACGTGTTGCCTGCCTTAAGTGAGCTGCAGTAACTGGGAGTGCTTCAATTTGTTCTACACTGAAAACACTTGCCTCTAAACCTTCCACATCAGGTCGGTCCTCCTGTAATGGTAGACGTGAAAGTCCATCTGCATTTCCATTTTCATGTGTAGACCGATACTGTATATCGTAAGTATATGCTGCCAAAAGCATAGCCCAACGTTGCAATCTGGATGCTGCTACCACTGGAATCCCCTTCTTGGGTCCTAGTATGGTGGTCAAAGGTTTATGGTCTGTCACAAGAGTAAACTTACGCCCATATAGGTATTGATGAAATTTCTTTATACCAAATATTAAGGCCAATGCTTCTTTTTCAAGTTGAGCATAGTGACGCTCTGCTGATGCCAAGGTACGTGATGCAAAGGCTATGGGGCGTTCACTGCCATCAGGCCACTCATGTGATAAGACAGCTCCAAGTCCATAGGCTGAGGCATCTGCTGCCAGACGTAGTGGTAGTTTAGGGTCATAAGGAGTAAGAACCTGTGTGGAACTAAGCATTTTCTTTATTAGGACAAAGGCATGCTGACACTCCTTGTCCCATTTCCAACCATGTTCTTTCTTTAATAGTATGCATACAACGGAAACAGGTGGGTGGACACATTTGGCAAGAACGTGGCGTAATAGTTTACCATTCCTAGAAATGATTTCAATTCGGTAATGTTTCTAGGAGCAGGGGCCTTTACCATGGCTTCTACCTTACTTGGCAATGGATGGATCCCTTCTGCATCAATTCGATGGCCTAAGAAATCCACTGAGTGGGAGAGAAAAACACACTTATCCTTACGCAACCGTATTCCATGTTCTTTCAATCTGTTGAAAACTTGCTCCAGGTTTCTTAAGTGTTCAATCTCATTACTGCCTGTCACTAGGATGTCATCAATGTAGCACACCACATGTTTGATCCCCTGCAGTACAGAATCCATTGTTTTCTGAAACAGGGCTGGAGCAGATGCTATTCCGAATGGCATACGCCTGTATTGGTACAACCCTCGATGAGTATTAAGGGTACAAAGTTTCTGAGACTCTTCATCTAAAGCCAATTGTAAATATGCATTTGTAAGGTCCAATTTACTAAACCATTTTCCCCCAGACACTGTTGCTAACAGTTCTTCAAGTTTCGGCAAGGGATATCTATCCACATCAAGGGCAGGGTTAATTGTGACCTTGAAATCACCACAAATCCGTACCTTTTTATCTGGTTTCAAAATTGGTACAATTGGGGTGGCCCACTCACTATGCATTACTCTGTGGACAATTCCCTCCTTTTCTAATCGATCTAACTCTTCCTCTATTCCTTCCTTCAATGCAAATGGTACAGACCTTGGACGGCAAAATACTGGCTTACTCTGACCCTTTAAATGCAACTTCGCTAAATATGGAACAATTGGGCCCTTACTTTTCTCAAACACCTCTACAAATCTAGTTAACAGTGTGTCGAGTCCTCTGTTGAGACTATCACTCACTTGCACCTTTTGTATACGATGCCAGTCCAGTTTGAAACTTCGAAGCCAATCTCTTCCCACCAAATTTGGTCCATCGCCCTCCACCACTATCAGCGTGCACACCCTCACTTGCTGCCCGTACCTTACTTTAACCTTGATTTCACCACATACAGAAATCTTTTGACCAGTATATGTTGAGAGTCGTGCTGAACTAGGAGATAAAGTCATTTTTGGAAAATGTCTATTAAATGTGACTAGAGATATCAAGGTTACCGCTGCACCAGTATCAATTTCCATTGTAAGACATACACCCTGGATTTTAAACTCAGCCAACATGGGTTTCCTACCTGAGGGTTCTGATAGGGTGCAAATACCTTCAGTTCTGTCATCCTCCTCTCTGGTTCTATCTTCATCACCTTCCTCAGTTTCTGTCTGTGACTCCTTCTCTACCCAACGCAATTTACTACCCCCTCTCCTTTCATTCTTTTGTTTTCTCCTACATACGGAAGCAATATGACCCGTCTTTCCACAACAATGACACGTGGCGTCTATAAATTTACACTTCTTGGCAACATGATTGTTCTTGCCACAACGATAACATGCGTTCCTACAAGGTGTTACCTGTTTTTCCGCAACCTGACTGCCTTTTGGGTCCAGCTTCACACGCCCTACCGACAGGTCTTTGAACTGTAGCGCATTCTTCTGCGCCGCTTCCATAGCCTGAGCTACCCCCAGTGCCTTGGCAAGGTCCAGGTTCTGTTCAGTCAGCAGGCGCTTCTGCGTTGCTTCGTTTGACAAGCCACATACAAAACGGTCACGCAACACTTCATTCAAATACCCCCCAAAGTCACATGTTGCAGACAGACGCCTTAGTTCTGCTATATAGTCTAATACTGACTCACTCTGTTCTTGGTTCCTACGGTGAAAGTGGAACCGCTCCACAATAGTTTGCGGCTTTGGCTCCAGGTGTTCTTTCAGCGTCTTAGCTAATTGGTCAAATGTCTTTTCCTTCGGCGCCTCTGGGTGTAGTAGACTGCGTAGCAATACGTAAGTCTTGCTCCCTATAACGCTAAGCAAAACTGCCACCTTTTTTTCATTAGCAACATCATTTGCAACAAAATACAGTTGTACCCTTTCCAAATACGCCGATATTGACTCCGTACCCAATTCAAACTCACGAATGTGACCGAAAGCCACTGCCATAAGTGCACCCTCGTCGCCAGTGTAATAATTGAATCACTTAATCATCAGACTGACAATTACAGCACAGCATACATTTAAATATCAAAATATATACATCATTGCGCATGCGCATAGTCCATATAATACAGTCATATATTACAGGGGGGGGGGGGGGGGGGGGGGGGGGGGGGGTAGCAGTATACGACTTGCCTTTGGTATAAAAACTACACCCAAAATGCAGTAGCCAGGACACAATATGCTCCACTGATTACAGACTCTTTCACATTTAGGTAGCCATCAAGTCCGTAATTGGTGACCACAATAGCTGCAGTGGCAATGCTGGATATGTATATCAGAGTCCCTACACACACAGAGTCATTCAGTATGGCTATTTTAATCTTTCTGCTCTGGAAAGCCATTACAATTCCAACTATCTGAAGAATACCAAGGTAGGTCTCCAGCAGGATGAACCAGTAGTAAGAGGGCAAGCTGTCACGTGACAAGTGTAGATATAGTGGCTGATTTGAATTCCATTCTCTTTTGCCTGTGAAGTGAGATAATAATAGTGTATTAGATAATTTAGTATGATACAAAAGTAAACAAATAAACAATAAGCAAACCCTGACTTCCACACATGTTCTTATACCTGATACGTGCCCGTCTCTTTGTCCATAATTAGACGAGGTGAGGGTGTTAATTTGGAAACTACTGATCCCAATAGTAATATCAGAGCTGCTATTCCAGTGATGGCCATGATAATGATCACCAGATGCCAGTCCTTTGGAATCTTGAAATAGAGATCATGCATGTCACACATTTATATCTGTGCCACCTGTTCCCCAAAATATTCTACTAAATTATAGTTGACAGTCCAGTTATAATGAAAGGTGTTTCATATTTATGCTACCATTATTGCTGAAACTACATGGCTGCTTGGCAATGTTTGGAGCAGCATATTATCAGTGTATCAAGTATAATTTCAACATACCAGCTTTGATGGAGTAGGCTGATGAATGATGTAGTTTATCTCCACATTTTGGCAAGGATGGTACCAAATGCTAGCACATATCCACATATGCTAAGCCACTGTTTCAACTCAGGATATGTAAAAGAAGTACCAAATTATAGATAGCTGTTAAGAAATCATGTAACTTACAATGCATATAGTACGAACTGCATGAAATGTGGTAGCTTGAATCATATTGATAATGACGAAAATGTACATCATTAACACTCCTCCTCGGATGAAGTAGTTGAGGGTTGGGCTTGTTATTTTAACAATTCTTCAGTTCAATGAGAAGGATAATTTGACAATAATTTAATTAAGAGGAAAAAACACATTAGACCTACCTTCGATCTCTGAAATGAAAATTGAATGCACAAAATCCAATTGTAAAAAATACACCTATTGATGCAAAAGTGTAGTATGCATATACCATCCCTGATAGGAAGGTACTGGTTGTATTGCGTGGAGTGCCGTCTGATGGCACACCCTCTGGTTTGAAGGACAGGCAAGAAATTTAAATACCAGTAAAGATAAAACATCAATAGTCATCCATACCTGGATAGATAGTTTGAATAGTTTGGTTTCCAATAGCGATAAACCCCAAATCATTTGCATAATCTGAATATCCTATAAACACCTCTACAGCTGTTTTGGTCAAACTTATTTCACTGTGATAGCATTTGAGGCTCACAATTGATTTGCCAACCTTGTTGGTACTGCAATATTTGTGCAAGAGACATCACAAGAGTTCCCTTCGAGTCAAAAGTAACATTTCCCTGCAGAAAAAAACAGATCCTGATTTATGACAAGCAATCTGCATTCCTACCGATGCTCCAACGAAATTTGTACTTCCTAAGTTGTTCTTTAAGACGCAAGCAAGTCTTGCATTGTCATGCATAAACTTGTCTAATGTTACGTTCAATGTTCCATTTAGATATTCACATTCAGTTCCATTGGTATTGAGCTGTGCAGCAGTTTTATTCAAAGCAAGTGCAATGGCCCAAATTGCATCGTATGCTGCTTCTGGCGCAATATAAGTGATATAACTACCATTTATCCTTCTTGCTTCATACTGCTGTTCTACTTGTGTTGCCATCTGCGATTCAATTACAATGTTTATGGCTGCAAATCATGCATGTCAGGATACTTACAAGTCCACTTATAGTAACTTTTTCAGGATTGATTGATTTTGGAATTGAAACTACCAGCAGTGCTCTCTCAAGTAGTGATAACAATTCCTCATCAGTGCAGTTCACTGTCCCCATGGTTACATGACTTGTCCACCATTCCTCTGCATACCATCCATGTAGTATCCATACATATTTCGGATACGTTTTGTTCTTTGCCTAATTTACATGGCAGACTCAAATAGTGATAATAATAATAATAATACATAAAATGACACAATAGTTTAACTTTGTTATCTGTACTTTAAGAACAATAAAAATTTCATCCTCACTCTTCCCTCATGTGTGATCTGCTATGTGTGCATTTAATAGTATTAATTTATTTTAATAATTGTTATGCAGTCATGCCAATTTTCAGGCATCATGCAATGCCAGTATTGAAGCTGGAAGTGGCCTAGGAAATACGCATCTACTTTCAAGACACTCAAGACCAGCTGATATCCTAGTGCCCAAAACTGACAACCAAAATTTGAAGCATCCATCAAAAACGTTGTTCCACCAACTGAAGCAATTACAGAGAAAGCCACTGTCAAATCTCCATGCCAATATCTCCATGCCATCAGAAGGAGCTCCTTCATACAATTGGAAGATAAGCATCTCATGACATTTCATGGAGACAGCCAGTCAAGAGACAGTTGCATTGTCAATTTAACAGTTGCACGATGATGTTATGTGACATGCATGCATGGAGTATATAACACAATTGAAGTTGTTAGTCCTGGATTCTGGTTCATCTTAGAGTAGTCTATCTCTGTCACATATGATATTAGAAGTGGGATTTTTAGGCTTCAACGTAATAGTTCTGGCAGAGCGTATGACCACCAGATCTCTGGGACGACATTCAAGGTACAAATGCAGGCAATGGAGGTGGCAGAAACGATCCAGAGCATATAGGATATTATGAGTCTTCTCATGGAAGACAGGCACTGAAGAAAGGCAGAATGTGTAGTTGAATATGATTCACGGAAGAAGCAAGTTGCAACAAGATGCAATCTGTCCAAACCCTAATTGAGAAACGCTTTGGTACAATTAGGAAAGATGGTTGATGGTGGATGTGGTTACTGTAAGGTGTGCGCTGTGACACAGTGTTATACCCTCTTGCAACTTGGATCTGGAAATAGATGCTCAGCATATGGGATGTCTTTGAGTTGACACTCTTGCTGGGAATTTGACCACAAGCAACTGGAGTTGGGAGATGTCGTGGCGGTATTTACAAGGGTAGTTACAAGGGTACAAGCCAGAAGAGAGTTGGAAGATGAAACTTCAAAGGAGAGAAAGAGCTAATTTTTGGGATTAAAGTCACAAAGGCTGATTGAAGTAAGCCTGCATGATGTCACAGTGAGCATGTATCCAGAACTACATGTATTGCCATTTGGAAGGGGCTTTTATGAATTAATTTTTGATAAATGTGTGAGGGATGAAGAATCCTATTTGTTTGCTATAATGATCAACAGACCTCATTAATTAGGTTACAGATACATGCATGCATGAGTGCACTATGATGATTGATTCAAAAGCTACAGAATGTGCTAAAGCAGGCAAATTGGTTTTCTTTTTAATCATCTGAAAGCTGGACTTACTTTGAACCAAAGAATCCAATAATATAATTCCAATTTGGTGGTTAGCAAACAAATGTATTATTGATCTCAAAATATAATTGATAGTATTCGAGATGTGAATCAATGCCTATATATACGTGCACAATGCTATAATCGTAGTATTGCACATACCTTTATAAAAAGGGACTCCTGCTGTGTCAGGAAGAGAACTCTAGTCCAGTTGAAGTGTTTGATTACAGAAAGGATGCCAAATGCCAGTCCCTCTGAATTGGGGAATACCCTAAAGAAGCTTGGGAACCTAGTCCTGTCATTCAGAACATCAGAGTATACGGAGCCGGTAATCTGTAGAAAAAAGGGTCTATGCTACAAGATTATGTAAAGAATCTAACTTTCCCTCCGTCTTCACCTCCCCTCCCCTCACACACGCAGGCTACGGAGTTGAGATTTGCAACCTCACATACGAATTTATGGGATCGTTTTCCGCGAAAAGAGACCTAGTGCGTGTTTTTTTTTCTTCAAGATTGTGTTTTCTAATATGCTGAAATGTCTTACGTACTGAGAATCGGAGTATCTGTCATGGAGTTGTAAGGCACTGAATATTTTTAATTAGCAATACATTTCAACGTAAGCGCTATACATTTCTATTGCATGTACTGGAAAGTTTATAATGTATGCTTTAGGTCCCTTTTTCGCGGAAATGATCCCAAAAATATTTATTGATTTGATCAGGGTGTATCGAAGCGCAAAAACTAAAATTGCTGTAAAAACAGACAATACCCCACATGCGCAAAACAGAACTTGTAATATTTATATTGTCATCCTGACGGATTGGAAACTGAATCACGAGCGGACGACACTATCTGGCGTGAATCGCAACATGTATAGAGCTAGTCTTTACTTCATGATGCGTGTGGAGATAAGAAGAAGAAAAAAATCAACCCACTTCACTACTAGTAGCATCGGTCCGCGTTATTTGGTGGGGCTCGTTTCCATGCAATCCCTCTAATATTACCTCTGCCCTTTCATGTTTGGATCAGTAATATTTAGGAAAAATATGGTGTATTTATTACTAAGTAAAGTTACGTGAGATATGTTCCAGCGATGGCTGATTTCAGCGACTGCTTCAGTAGCCACGGAGCATCCGCAACAGACCAAGGCGATTGTATTAATCTTGTTGGCCTCATTCACAAAAGGAAACGACGAGAAGAATGCGTTAAATGCCGTTGTGCGGTCACACTGTACATTATTAAAAAAAAGGGTTACATGCGTGCGATATTTTGTGGTAGTATTAAATCACATACGTCAATCTTCTTTAGGTCGCTAAATGCAAGTGTGTAACCTGGCAGAATGGAACGATGATTGTTAATATGTTCTGTTGCCAAGTCTTCGGCCGGCACCATTTCTGAGGCGTTGTAACTTCCACCGTATACGGATATACGAGCTAGATAGATTGTCCTCGAGCTGCCGAGACAATGGACAGCGATAGAAGTCATCCACATAGCCCTGATAAAAGAGATCAGCGCCATTGCTATCATGTAGAATCCTCCACAACGTACACTAGTATTTATCAACAGGAAAACACCAACACTATACCGGCGGTATAGACATGTATATTATATATAATTATTAAAAAAAACAAAACAAATCTCTGCGCTGACTAAACATATGCACTTAAAGTCATATACTAACAGTTAAAGTGAGTACATCGAGGACAATTGACATAGCTAGGAGAACGGTCATTTGTTTGCTAGCTTAGTTGTGACTTAGGCACACTACTCCTTGCTATGCCAACTGCCCTAAAGAAACAGTCGTATATTAGGAGGGGCGGGGGGAAGGCTAGCAGTCATTTTAAGGGATTTCCCAGCCCAGAAAATACGTTACCGAGAAATATGTTCAGTTAAATATTCTATCATAATGTTAGGCAGGAACTACTCCAGGTTGATGAAACGGAGTCCCTGTAAATTCCCATTACACGTAAGGTCACCATTATTGAAAGAGGGATGCATATACATGCCGTTCAGATCATGCATTGCTGTTTTCACCATGCAAGCATGTTTCTTATGACTAGTGGGTGTGGTTCGTTCTTATTACATCGCACAGTAATTGTGGTGTGGGAGGGTGGGGGTGGGGGGTGGGGGAGGGGGTGGGGAAGAAGAGTACATTTCATCAATGTTCCAAGTTTGCAGCACACCTCCTTATACTCTATTTAGCATTGGCATTAATAATTTTGTCCCTAACACCAACCCTTCCTTATATATCCATTCATGCAAGCAGGTCATATGCACATCTCTTATCTGGATGCTCAAGATCTTACAGCATGCAAGAGTTCCACCATGCATTACCTTTCAGTGGGAGACAATGCAGAACAGGGGTGCACGGTATCCATTATATCCATTGTATACTGTTATTTCACTTAGAACTGTCATTCCAAACAAGGTGTTAAAAACCAATTTACATCCCAGAGTTACAACTGCTAATGTAATACAATCATTGCATGAAAATTACTATTCACCGCCAGATGTGCCACTTGCAACAGACAAATTAATAACCAAGCCATCCTGGTCCAGCTGCAGTGCCTGATCTGCTTGCTGATCCTGTGCTATCCCTTAGAGCGCCATGCAGGGCAGTTGTGTGTACCTCTTGTATAGTGAAATGGTTCATGATGTTCACATGAAGAAGAGGAGAAATGTCTTTGTTTTGCACAGTTAGAGCCAGCAGAATGCGTACCTGATCACGAAACTGCTGTAGGACACATAATGGTTCACCGCGTGCGTGTGTGGCCTAGAAGAAGAATGTAAGAGCTGGAGATTAGACTTACCACACACACATGAGTGCAGTACTTCACCAATAGAGGGTGAGGTGATGATGGCATCTCAGGTATTGTTTAGGTTGGCTGGCATCAGTCCTGACAAATGTATTTCAATCCATACTGGAGGAATTAATTGTTATTAAGTATATAAGATCATATTCCTTACCTAGAGCTTTGATACAGTATCCGAACGTAGGGGATGCATGAATTGAAGGCTGTATTGGAATACTGTAGACGGGGGTAACCGACTTCCTTTTTCAGAATGAGTTGACTATCTAGAGAAAACAAATAAATTTGAAGCAAGCTGGAATAGTGTGCATCAATGGCACAGGACAGCCTAAGCAACAAAAGCAGCCCTAGGGATACTTCGAACAAAACTGTGATACCTTTTGAAAAAATAGGGTACTGCCAAGGTCTTAGAGCGCATTCGCTAAGACTGTGTTGTAATTGTGTTCGTAAACCTTTCCGTATACTAACTCGTGGCCGTCACCAGTAGATTTTCATAGCTATGAACTATACACCGTATACGTACAAAATAAACGCAGCTACAATACTAAAGGAACGCGTGAGAAGACTCGTTTCAGAGAGCCGGCTGCTAGCGGAATAGTTGAGTGCCTAAAAAGGTAAAATTCAAGCTTTGTGGATAGAAATGAGTATTTAGACTGTTTAAGAATTTTAAAAACGTCCCGGCTTTTTTCAGTGACGGTTGAAAGTTGCCAACTTTGAATCATAGATACATGTTTGAACAAACACAGGGTAGGATAGAAAACAGATACAAAGCTAGAGAAAACATCAATCGCTATTAGATGAGTTGTTTTACTTGGGCAATGACAAGTGGATCTCTTCCCGACTAATTTTCATTTCGACAAAATCGGCCAAAGAAATGTCTTCTCTCAGGGATCAGATGTAAATAAATTCTAGTTGTCATCTACCCATTGCTTCTTATTTGCACGTGAATGGACTTCTGTGTTCAAGGGATACAATATAGGTTGTAAGCATCCGATCATTGGATGTGTGTAACAATAAAGATGTCTAATTGATCACATTACGATGATGTACACAAACAAAAAGATGAATACAGCATTATGTGTCTTACAAGTAAGACATTTTTGAGCAGTGGTGCGTGCAACTGCACACATAATGTATGTAAATATTATTATTATTATTACTAAAAATACATAAATACCATACACATACACACACGTACACACATACACACATACACACACATAATGATACACACATACACACATACACACACATACACACATACACACACATAATGATACACACATACACACATACACACACATACACACATACACACACATACACACATACACGCATACACACACATACACACATACACACATACACACATACACACATACACATACACATACACACACATACACATACACATACACATACACATACACATACACACATACACATGCACACATGCAAACATACACAATACACATACACACATACACACATACACACATACACACATACACACATACACACATACACACATACACACATACACACATACACACATACACACATACACACATACACATGCACACATGCACACATATACACATACGCACATACACACATACACACATGCACACATGCACACATACACACATAGACACATACACACATACACATGCACACATGCACACTACACACATACGCACATACACACATACACACATGCACACATGCACACATGCACACATGCACACATGCACACATACCACATAGACACATACACACATGCACACATAGACACATACACACATACACACATACACACATACACATACACACAACACACACACAACACACATACACACATACACACAACACATAACACACACATACACACATACACACATACACACATACACACATACACACATACACACATACACACATACACATACACACATACACACATACACATACACACAAACATACACACACACACATACACACCATACACATATACACACACACAAACACACATACACACATACACACATACACATACACATACACACACATACACACATACACACATGCACACATACACACATACGCACATATGCACATACACACATACACACATACACACATACACACATACACACATACACACATACACACATACACACATACACATACACACATACACACATACACACACACACATACGCACATACACTCACACATGCACACATAATCGTAATCGAGAGGTTAATTAGGAATCGCGACCGTATGGAGTGAGCAATCGAACTGGCATGCCAGTGTATACGAAGTTGAAAGACGAGCTGTTAAAAGCATTACAGTTTTACTGAGTGGGCGCGATACTTTTGTGGGTTTACTGGCGGGATATGGCAAGTCTTTGTCTACCGTGGGTTTTTGATGAACTTCGGAACTCCGAAAGTAGTAGGTATTAAATTTGGAGTAGAAGTACCGCTGTGTGAAGGGTGCTAGGAGTCCGTCAGCACCCATACGAAGAAATAATAGCAGCAATACTGCATCCCTAATTTGCTGGTGAGTCGTGGCTAAATCATCCTGTAACTGATGCAACGTTTCTCCGCTTTTCAAACAGGCCTGCCGGCAGAAGTACTGAATTCTGCGCAGTAGGAGAACCTTCGTAAGACAACGCGCTACAAATTGCAGCTTGACGGCAATTGTCCTTAGTAAAGTTTCTCTTTTCTGCAAAGCTTGCAACAGGACATGATTACAAGAGTTGCTTTACTGGCTCACGTAATTGAAATCATCGCGACGTTGAATGGACAGCCGCAGCTGCGTAACGTTGGGGTCTACATACTACAACTGACCAAAACTAGGCCGGTGTTTAGTTTGCCATACAAGTTATTTAAAATGATAAACTTTGACTACATATAATAATAGATAATGGTAATGGCCCGCATGGGAATAATAACATTCCTATTCATCAGATCAGGTATTATTATATACCGGTATGAAAGTAGAATTGAAATGTATTAGGATATGTTGTATTCCCAGTCTTGTGTGCCACGGTGTGCATCGCGATTAATGCGCTAAGGTAATCACTAAAATAAAAAAACTAAAAAAAAAAAAACCAAAAAAAAAACAACAAACTGTTTCGTGATGTTATTTTACTCTTCACTGTGTATGCTGTAGCTCTAAACAACCTTTCCACTGAAATAACCTGCGCAGCACGCGGAGAAGTCAACGATGGGTATCAAAATAGACGGCAGTGTGTTTCAAACGCTCACCGATATAAATTAACACATATAATTGGGATCGTTTCCGAGAAAAGAGACTTAGCGCATACATTATAAAATTTCCAGAAATGTAACGTTTGCGTTGAAATGTATGGCTAATTAATACCGCGTCCGCGAGTAAAGTGGGTCAGAATTGAGGGAAAACTAAAAACCTAAAAGTTCCGCTAACAATAGAATCACAAGTACTGGTTGTAAAATAAGTAGAGTAACCATTTACACTATGTTCACATTATAATTTATAAGAGCTACAACTATCACCGTTTTGATGTACACAGTTGAAATGAACTAGTGCGGTACTGCACTTATCATTTATCACTTTGTACCCATCCCTTTCTTGACTATAAATTCAAAAGCATGCATGAGCCATCTATATCAATGCAGCTCTTGGTTTCCTTGAAAATATAAATTACATGTACATGCAGACTCGCAATGCAGCATGAAAAGCAGCAAATTTAAACTGCACGCGGTAATGTATAGAGTTTTATAGACACGATAGAACACATACATGCAGTAAAAGAAATATATTGCATATGATTGAAAAAGCATTCGAACATTAAAAGGTTCAACTTGGCTTATACAATGTGATTATTGCCGTTTTTGTATGATGATGAAATATGTTTTCATCAGCATGGACCCCTTTTACATTGCCGCATTTGTTGCATCGAGCAAGCTGAATGATCTCTCACAAAATGCACCCAATGTTGTCTCAAGAGTTGTACTTTCAAATTCCTGTATTTGAAAAGATAAATACTCATCAGCGGACCTTTTATTTTTTTTGCTTCCCCCAAAAAGGCCTAAATTGACCCACTTTACTCGCGGACGCGGTGTTAAAAATTCAGAGCTTTACAACTCTCCGGTTCTCAGTGCGACCAATAAACGCACATGCAAGCCTAACCTTCAGATAAACCCGGCTATGCTCCAAATAGAATGCGATGGCACATCATTTAATGATTAAAAAAAAAACTTTTCTATTGGTACAAGATATACTACATGCGCAGATTAATAACAGAATGAGCATTACAATGTAAAAAATGATTAAAGTTTGTTTCCTTCACTGATTTCAGTTGATATTTCTTTGTCCTAAAACACGGAAAGAATAGTGAATTAATTGCCATCCTGAACCATTCTTAACCCTGCACTTGTGCAGCAGGTGGATGATCTTTGTGCGTAGTTTTTTGTATTGTTTGTGGTTGTGTGTAAGTGTGTACTTAAACATTACTGAAGTATAGAAACACACGTAGACAATATTACAGGAGCACACATAGCAAATTTAAACACATACTCTAGACAGAATGGCCCTGCAGTTGGCTCTGATCAGGGTCAAATTCAATGTGCCATAGATTATGGTTTATTGTGATGGAGTTGGGTTGCCTGAGTCTAGTGGCCAGTCTCCAGCAAGCCTACGCTGAGCTTCTGGTCCCCAACATCCAAAAGATTCTACCCCCAGAGGGATACATGCCCAGCTGAACTCTAGACACATTTGTTTTGTTCGTTAATTTTTGCTTTATCCGTTATGGAGATACAAGTGTGCAAAGAAATTGGATATTTCCCGGGCGTTACGCGCCATTAACGTATTACGAGGACGTCCTCGAAGCCAGTCGTAATATGTTAATGGCGCGTAACGCCCGGGAAATATGCAATTTCTTTGCACACTTGTATCTCCATAACGGATAAAGCAAAAATTAACGAACAAAACAAATCAATAGCGATAGGACCCTTCTACATAGGTACCTATTCTGAACCGATTTGGACACTCCTACCTGAAGATGTGGCCGTTTTGAACCTACGGGGTATCGAACCTTGTAACGTCGGTACCCCGCATGTGTAAGACACCAAAATGAGTTATCACATATAGTAATGGTGTGGTATGTTGTGTTAAAATAGGAACCCGATAGTGTTAATATTTCGGAAGATATATCGATTTAAATTTTATGTTATAAAATAAAATCCACAAGACGCATTTTCGTATAGAACGTTCCATATCTATTATCATTTTCTTATCAGAGGATGCCATCAGCTGTAGACAACAAAGCATTTATCAATGCATAGGTTATGCATAGTCTCGTACCCAGACCCTAGTACGTCACAGCTGCGGATGCATTGCATCACCGCTACGCTTCTGGGAAAGTAAAAAAGTCGGTGACAAAAAGAACTTTTTAATTGACCGCAGCCCGTTGGAATGTTGCTATGTCAACAAGTAGTGCATGTATAGACAAAACCATAGATACTATCTATGACATAACTTTGGATAACAAAATGGATTATGTTTGTACAGCTGTACGTTTTGCGATGGATCAACTGGGACCGCAGTGAGTACGGTTGAAGGACAAATAGAAGGAGGCTATTCACAACTTGTTCGAGGCCATGACTGTTTCGTTATTTTGCCAACGGGGTACGGGAAAACGTTGTGCTATGCCTTGCTGCCTTTCGTGTTCGACCATCTTCGAAAGTGAACACCTCAGTCTTCAACAGCTCAGTCTTCTATTGTAGTTTGCGTTTCGCCGTTGGTATGGACCAAGTTAGCAAGTACTCATCGAAGGGTCTGACAACGCAGTTTCTTGGGGAAGCACAGGTAGACTATTCTGTCATCAGTAGAGTGTTGGAAGGTGAATACCAGCAAGTATTTATAAGCCCTGAAGCATTGCTAAGAATGGAATCCAAGCAACGTTCGCCATAACCATTAAAACATTAATATATGAATACTATTGCGGTCTAGTCGCCTATCTCTTGTACAAACAATTAACATTCCATCTGTCACCGACTTTTTCCCCAGACCCTAGTTCTAGCGTAGCGGTGATGCAATCCGTGACGTACTAGGGTCTGGATACGAGACTAGGTTATGCATGCGCATGTATACAATCTGAGGTTTTCTGCAGTGTGTGTACAAGTGCATACATGATTGCAATGTGATTATAACATTGGTGATGTGATATGCGTAATGATGGTGGTCAATTGTAATTGTGATCTAACTGATGAGTAACGTACGTCACAGAATTCACAACAGCAGGAAATACGGCTCCGCCATCTGATAGATAATCTCAAAGTTTACTTCAGCACATGCACACTATTTGCTGCCATGATTACAAATGTTGGTGACACAATTATTAAGCTTCTTATTGAAGCAATAGCCTATATATACTTTGAGATAATTTTCTTATTGATAGACTTATACTTTAAACCCTTTCCGATTCAAGATTTTGAGCAATACTGTACATGTAACCATGTATGTTTGGGCAAGTCATTTTTCTGAAAGGAACACATTTGTACGGTTCAAAAGATTAAGATTTTATCATGAAACACAAGTTTCATACATTTACTCTGCTGGACTCTGTAAGTATTTTATTGTTTAGCATGCTCATACATTCAATACAATTTGCCAATGCATCTGCATATTTAAACATGTACCTTTGGTTCGTCATGCATTGGAAGGTCTGTCTTCTTGGTGCTAGTTGTATTTGCACCAATTGCAGCATTTGCATTAGCTTCTGGAGTTTTGTCAACCGTTGTTTTGAAAATATTTTCTCCCATTGGATCCCGGTATAAACTCGTTGCCTAACAAGATAAGCACATTAGTAACAACTCTGTTGGATTGGTGGCTTTTCTATCATGACACTGCCCTCTAGATTTTGGTATCGAAGTTGGCTAAACCCAGGTAAGATGTACTTGGACATCATGATCAAAGAATATGGTGTTTGGAATGTCACAGAAAATGCATAAGGATGTTTAATATAAATTCTGAAAGTTGCTACCACTACCATCTTAAAGCCATATAAATAGCTAAAAAGCAGCATTACATGTTGAGTCTGCTCGATCTTTGCTGGCATGGGCTAAAAAAGAAACAGTACGTCATAAAATGTATGGCCAAATATCACCAGAGCAGAAATAACCCTATTGAAATACTAATAACGGAATCTTGAATTTTGTTAATTGTATTCATAATACCTGGAATTCTACATAGGGAGTATTACTCCATGATGCACTATGATTGTAAGATGTCTGCATTAATTTTGTACATACGGGACGGACATGGTTTGCGTTGCTTTGCTGAGCTATCGTGGTAATTATTTTTTTTATTTTATTTTTTTGGGGGGGGGGGGGGGGGGGGGGTGGGGGTAGCAGTTAATGACTTGCCTTTGGTATAAAAACTATACCCAAAAATGCAGTAGCCAGGACACAATATGCTCCACTGATTAAAGACTCTTTCACATTGAGGTAGCCATCAAGTCCGTAATTGGTGACCACAATAGCTGCAGTGGCAATGCTGGATATGTATATCAGAGCCCCTACATACACAGAGTCATTCAGTATGGCTATTTTAATCTTTCTGCTCTGGAAAGCCATTACAATTCCAACTATCTGAAGAATACCAAGGTAGGTCTCCAGCAGGATGAACCAGTAGTAAGAGGGTGAGCTGTCACTGTGACAAGTGTAGATATAGTGGCTGATTTGAATTCCATTCTCTTTTGCCTGTGAAGTGAGATAATAATAGTGTATTAGATAATTTAGTATGATACAAAAGTAAACAAATAAACAATAAGCAAACCCTGACTTCCACACATGTTCTTATACCTGATAGGTGCCCATCTCTTTGTCCAAGGTTAGACGAGGTGAGGGTGTTAATTTGGAAACTACTGATCCCAATAGTAATATCAGAGCTGCTATTCCAGTGATGGCCATGATAATGATCACCAGATGCCAGTCCTTTGGAATCTTGAAATAGAGATCATGCATGTCACACATTTTATCTGTGCCACCTGTTTCCCAAAATATCCTACTAAATTATAGTTGACAGTCCACTTATAATGAAAGGTGTTTCATATTTATGCTACCATTATTGCTGAAACTACATGGCTGCTTGGCAATGTTTGGAACAGCATATTATCAGTGTATTAAGTATAATTTCAACATACCAGCTTTGATGGAGTAGGCTGATGAATGATGTAGTTTATCCTCCACATTTTGGCAAGGATGGTACCAAATGCTAGCACATATCCACATATGCTAAACCACTGTTTCAACTGAGGATATATAAAATTATAGAGCACAATCATGTGTATATATATAGGCTATTAATAAATCATGTAACTTACAATGCATATAGTACGAACTGCATGAAATGTGGTAGCTTGAATCATATTGATAATGACGAAAATGTACATCATTAACACTCCTCCTAGGATGAAGTAGTTGAGGGTTGGGCTTGTTATTTTAACAATTCTTCAGTTCAATGAGAAGGATAATTTGACAATGATTTAAGGGGAAAAAAAAATTAGACCTACCTTCGATCTCTGAAATGAAAATTGAATACACAAAATCCAATTGTAAACAATACACCTATTGATGCAAAAGTGTAATATGCATATACTATCCCTGAAAGGAAGGTACTGGTTGTATTGCGTGGAGTGCCATCTGATGGCACACCCTCTGGTTTGAAGGACAGGCAAGAAATTTAAATACCAAAGATAAAACAAATCATATCTCAATAGTCATTCATACCTGGATAAATAGTTTGAATAGTTTGGTTTCCAATAGGGATAAACCCCAAATCCCTTGCATAATCTGAATATCCTAAAAACACCTCTACAGCTGTTTTGGTCAAACGTATTTCATTTTGATAGCATTTGAGATTCACAAATGATTTACCAACCTTGTTGGTACTGCAATATTTGTGCAAGAGACATCACAAGAGTTCCCTTCGAGTCAAAAGTAACATTTCCCTGCAGAAAAAACAGATTCTGATTTATGACAAGCAATATGCATTCCTACCGATGCTCCAAAGAAATTCGTCCTTGCTAAGTTGTTCTTTAAGACACAAGCAAGTCTTGCATTGTCATACGTAAACTTGTCTAATGTTACATTCAATGTTCCATTTAGATATTCACATCCAGTTCCATTGGTATTGAGCTGTGCAGCAGTTTTATTCAAAGCAAGTGCAATGGCCCAAATTGCATCATATGCTGCTTCTGGAGCAAAAAAAGGGATATAACTACCACTTATCCTTCTTGCTTCATACTGCTGTTCTACTTGTGTTGCCGTCTGCGATTCAATTACAATGTTTATGGCTGCAAATCATGCATGTCAGGATACTTACAAGTCCACTTATAGTAACTTTTTCAGGATTGATTGATTTTGGAATTGAAACTACCAGCAGTGCTCTCTCAAGTAGTGATAATAATTCCTCATCAGTGCAGTTCACTGTTCCCATAGTTACACGACTTGTCCACCATTCTGCTCCATACCATCCATGTAGTATCCATACATATTTTGGATACGTTTTGTTCCTTGCCTTCAATATAACAATGGGTCCAAAACAATGATAATAATATTTGTAAAGAATAGTTGAACTATTAAAAGAATAATGAAAATTTCATCTTCTCTCGTGCATTCACCTGTGTGCTAGATATCTGCTATGTGCACATTTAGTAGTAATTTATTCTTTTTAATAATTATTATGCAGTCATGCCAATTTGCAGGCTCAACGCCAATATTGAAGCTGAAAGTGGCCTAGGGCATGCTCAAGACCAGCTGATATCCTATGGCTGAAACTGATAACCGACTTTGAAGCATTCGATCACCCTTGATAATCAACTACAATGGAAGCCATTTTCAAACCTCCATGCCATCAGAAGGAGGAATGGGAATATCATCAGCTTATAACATTTCATCAGTCAAGAGACGTTGCATTGTAATTTGCACAATGCACCAATTAAACAGTTGTGTAATGTAGTGTGAAGGTTGTTTGTATTGGGTATGCATGTAAAGAAAAATACAACTGAAGTTGTTAGTCCTGATTCTGGTTCTTCACCAAAGAGAGGAGGACCTCTGATCTATCACATAAGGTGTTAGAGTGGGATTTTGATTGTCAATAAGGCATCAACATTCCTGGCAGAGCGTATGACAACCAGATCTCTGGGACGACATTCCAAGGTACAAATGCAGGCAATGGGAGATGGCAGAAACGATCCAGAGCTAATAGGAGATGATGAGCCTTCTCATGGAAGACAGGCACTGAAATGAGGCAGAATGTGTAGTTGAATGTGACTCACAAGAGAGACAAGTTGCAATACAGCTGCAATCTGTGCAAAGCCATCATAAGACAGGTTCAAATACAGTTCCCCAAAGGAATTACCACTGACGCTTAAATCACTGAATTAAGCAGATGAAATAGTGTATGTTTTGAATAGTTCAGGGTCATCAAAACACCAGCAGAGTGAAAGTTCTACTGTAAAATGCTTTAATTTAAGGGGTGGACATGTTAAATGTACTATCCTAAAACTACTATCCTAAGTCCAGATACACTGCTGTAAAATCCAAACTGGAGGAGAAAGAGATAACAACAGGAAAGGTCCATAAGTCTACTTGTGAGCCATGAGGCTGTTAAAAGGATATTGTTAGACACAGGTTGTGCAAGGACAATGATGAGAAAGGATTTGTTACCATTAGAAGATGCTTGATGGTGGAACCATAAAGTATATGCACTGGGACACAGTGTTGTACCCTCTTGGGAATAGATGCTTAGTGTGTCACAGTGGAAGCAGCTGTGACAGAGACATTGCCAGTCCAAGTGTTCTTGGGCAGGGATGCTCTTGAGTTGGCACACTTACTGGGAAGTCCACCACAAGTAACCAGAGTTGTAGGATGTCATGGTGGTAGTTATAAGGGTACATGGTGGTAGTTACAAGGGCACATGGTGGTAGTTTCAAGGGCACATGGTGGTAGTTACAAGGGCACATGGTGGTAGTTACAAGGGCACATGGTGGTAGTTACAAGGGCACATGGTGGTAGTTACAAGGGCACATGGTGATAGTTACAAGGGCACATGGTGATAGTTTACAAGGGCACATGGTGGTAGTTACAAGGGCACATGGTGGTAGTTACAAGGGCATATGCATGGTGGTAGTAACAAGGGCACATGGTGATAGTTACAAGGGTACATGGTGGTAGTTACAAGGGCACAGGGTGGTAGTTACAAGGGCACATGGTGGTAGTTACAAGGACACATGGTGGCAGTTACAGGGCACAAGCCAGGAGAGAGTTGGAAGATTTCAAAGAGGAGAGAAAGAGCTAGCGACCCCCCACAGCTTTAGAGTGATGTTGATCATAATGTTATCCTTTTACTATGGTCCCAAAGACTCCCCAGCAGAACCCTTGACATCATTCTTGTGCCTGCATGTTCAGCAGTGTAAGCAGGTCCTCAGCTGAAGGCCCAACAGTTCAAAGTGAGCTGTGATTCAATAGACACAGCTATAGCTGACATTTAAGACATAGCAAACATACTCAGGCCATCACACACAGCAATTCGACTGCCCTGCTGCGGGCCCGTAACGTCACGTAAATTCATTTGTAACCCTGACGTGACGGATTACGTTGGATTCAGGCTCACCTACCCGCGTTCGGACCGATTACTCACGAACAGTATTGCGGGCCGTGACATTCATCCGCGTGAGTACGTGAACAATACCGCGAGCTTACGTTGTTTCATCGTGATTTCTCTCGTCCCCACTGTAGTTGTCATTCAAATGTGTCGTTAATTAATTAATTTCAGGTTTATCAAAATCAATAAACAGCATCCAAGCTAGCCCCGCCCCAGTCACTGAACTCATTAATAGTTAAATGATGTTTAATTTTGATATTTGAATACACATATAACTTGGAAAAGCATATACATGTATGCATAAGAATTGTACATTCAGGCCTGCGTGACTTCAGAAGGATGACCTAAGATAGGATTAAAAAGTAAACAACATAAACAGGCATCAAATAATGTCAGCTTACGATTCCAATTTTCTTCTTTTTGCTCTCTGTATTAAAACAATAACACATCATACGAATAGACCTATTGAAATACATTCTCAAATCCAACCTGTTATATCCGTATGATGTCCTCGAACGCCTGCAGAACACTAAGCACCACAATGTAATGTTGAATGCTACACAAATGACTTACCAGATAACTTGATACGCTCATTACATTGCCATTGTTCGGATCAGGGAGTACGGAAGCAGTGTGGTTTAGGAGAATGTATACTAACCTTGATTGGCGTAAGACGCGTCACACTGCTGCTAATACATGTAGAACACAAACCATAATAAAAATACCAACTTACAGTGTGGTATCCATTTGAAAATCCTATCCGACGACAATTTGGCTACTAAAGTACACTTCTCTTACCTAGAAGACGTTGTCAACAACTGAGACTTAAACTGAAAAATGAAGCGAAACGTTAATAAAGACATAGTAACTAGAATAAGGATCGGGCTAACCTTATTGCTCCTAATACAGCTACACTGTACTCGTGCCAGCCTAAATTCACCATTGGAAATATACTGGCTACATCCACCCCTTTTTTTTTAACCGCCAAAAAAGATTAGGTCACGTGAGGGATAATTATTTTATTAATTTAAAATTGGACTTGTACATGTCACAGGCGGCATGTACAATTCTACATGCCACTTGTCATTGTTGTCAATGTGCTCTATAAAACTACAAGATGAGACTATTCGATTAACCGACATTGTATCAGCGAGCGCACTAATATATACCATCTCCTTATCTTATATCACTAGTAACGTTCACCGGCCCATCGGTCCGATACAGTCACTAGATTACCCACCGTGAAAATGAAAATGAAAGAGTCTAGGAAGCATATATGAGTTTCAAGCCATTTGCCTTTGATATTACCAAAAGTATATATACATGAAGTGCGTACGGTACGGACCGGGTATGTCATTAATAGCTTAATCTATAATAATATCATTTATATTATACGTGCACAACTGATATCGATATCTGCATGCAATCCGTGCATATACACATATATCGGTATTATATCCGTATTTATTATTGTATATTTTATTTACAAAATGTACAGTCCAAGATTCAGTTGTTATACTTAATTCGATAGCCAAATACACCTGATGTACGTGAAAATTCAAATTGTCCTCAGTAATAACATTGTAGCACACAATTACAAGCAAGGCAAATATGAACTATACATATATGTAGCACTACTATATATATAATAATCATTATTATATATATTAAGCTAGTGTACTGTGTCTGTGAATTGAGCATGACAGCTACGACCTAGGCATGCATGGGATACGATGAACTTGAGTTGAACATTGAATGGTGATATGACGCTTTTATTAATTAGCTGACAGCCCCATGCAACATGCACCAAAGCAACTACATATGTACAGCACCGCCAATAATCATAATAATTATGATGCAGTTATACGATAATTGGCTCTGCTGCTTATATATAAGCATCGATATCTCGATGAATGATGCAAGGCACGGGCAGTGGCCTAGCCCGAGAAGCATGCAGTTCCAATAATAAGGAACGACATTAGCTGATGGACGTCATGTATTCGCAACCAAAATCTTTTCCTAGTCCCGATGTTTACATGCCACGCCCCCGTCTGCAAACAGTGATCGTAACTTAATATATAAACTAGAGAGCGAAGTGTTCACCCGCGCTTTCTAGTGATGTTATCGTTAGTACATTGTAGCACTTGTTACCCCCTTAAGGTGCATCACGCGCGTTAAAACGAGTGATTGGCTCATCGTGCCCCGCTGGTTCCAAATCAATCAATATAACAGCAACATGTTTACAATTACGAATTACGTACACGTGTAAAAAATAAAGCACCAGTCAAATTTAAGCTTGCTGCTGGGGACGACAGAGGAAGGTACAGATACAACTCCTGCAGAACCAAGAAAGTGCATGTGTATGAGACAGAGAAAATTGGTAATTGAACCTTAGCTTACCCGATGTATGACCACACCCACCATGGTCACATGACTCTCTGCTGAACCATCACCCTGACATGGTTGGCAAATACCAAGTGTGCAGGACATCTAATACCAAGGATAGTTCAAACAACTCCTGACTCAGTACACATGCACACAATACATATACGTTTAGTTATCGGCTTACCTGACCTGACCACACCCACCATGGTCACATGACTCTCTGCTCTAATACCAAGGATAGAGTTCAAACAGTTCCATACAGTTGGCTTGATACTCTAAACCACATGCACATACAGAATGCTACCCAGGCACAAGAGGAAAGACACCCAAAGTGTCACAACAAGATCACACTCCCTGCCCATCACAGAGACAGCTCTGTCAGTAGGGCAACACTAGCGACATACAGTTGGCTTGCTATTCTAATTAATCACCACATGCACATACAGATAGCTACCCAGGCACAAGAGGAAAGACACCCAAAGTGTCACAACAAGATCACACTCCCTGCCCATCACAGAGACAGCTCTGTCAGAAGGGCAACACTAGCCGACATACAGTTGGCTTGATATTCTAATTAATCACCACATGCACATACAGAATGCTACCCAGGCACAAGAGGAAAGACACCCAAAGTGTCACAACAAGATCACACTCCCTGCCCATCACAGAGACAGCTCTGTCAGTAGGGCAACACTAGCGGACATACAGTTGGCTTGATATTCTAATTAATCACCACATGCACATACAGAATGCTACCCAGGCACAAGAGGAAAGACACCCAAAGTGTCACAACAAGATCACACTCCCTGCCCATCACAGAGACAGCTCTGTCAGTAGGGCAACACTAGCCGACATACAGTTGGCTTGATATTCTAATTAATCACCACATGCACATACAGAATGCTACCCAGGCACAAGAGGAAAGACACCCAAAGTGTCACAACAAGATCACACTCCCTGCCCATCACAGAGACAGCTCTGTCAGAAGGGCAACACTAGCCGACATACAGTTGGCTTGATATTCTAATTAATCACCACATGCACATACAGAATGCTACCCAGGCACAAGAGGAAAGACACCCAAAGTGTCACAACAAGATCACACTCCCTGCCCATCACAGAGACAGCTCTGTCAGAAGGGCAACACTAGCCGACATACAGTTGGCTTGATATTCTAATTAATCACCACATGCACATACAGAATGCTACCCAGGCACAAGAGGAAAGACACCCAAAGTGTCACAACAAGATCACACTCCCTGCCCATCACAGAGACAGCTCTGTCAGTAGGGCAACACTAGCCGACATACAGTTGGCTTGATATTCTAATTAATCACCACATGCACATACAGAATGCTACCCAGGCACAAGAGGAAAGACACCCAAAGTGTCACAACAGGATCACACTCCCTGCCCATCACAGAGACAGCTCTGTCAGAAGGGCAACACTAGCCGACATACAGTTGGCTTGATATTCTAATTAATCACCACATGCACATACAGAATGCTACCCAGGCACAAGAGGAAAGACACCCAAAGTGCCACAACAAGATCACACTCCCTGCCCATCACAGAGACAGCTCTGTCAGAAGGGCAACACTAGCCGACATACAGTTGGCTTGATATTCTAATTAATCACCACATGCACATACAGAATGCTACCCAGGCACAAGAGGAAAGACACCCAAAGTGTCACAACAAGATCACACTCCCTGCCCATCACAGAGACAACTCTGTCAGAAGGGCAACACTAGCCGACATACAGTTGGCTTGATATTCTAATTAATCACCACATGCACATACAGAATGCTACCCAGGCACAATAGGAAAGACACCCAAAGTGTCACAACAAGATCACACTCCCTGCCCATCACAGAGACAGCTCTGTCAGAAGGGCAACACTAGCCGACATACAGTTGGCTTGATATTCTAATTAATCACCACATGCACATACAGAATGCTACCCAGACACAAGAGGAAAGACACCCAAAGTGTCACAACAAGATCACACTCCCTGCCCATCACAGAGACAGCTCTTTCAGAAGGGCAACACTAGCCGACATACAGTTGGCTTGATATTCTAATTAATCACCACATGCGCATACAGAATGCTACCCAGGCACAAGAGGAAAGACACCCAAAGTGTCACAACAAGATCACACTCCCTGCCCATCACAGAGACAGCTCTGTCAGAAGGGCAACACTAGCAGACATACAGTTGGCTTGCTATTCTAATTAATCACCACATGCACATACAGAATGCTACCCAGGCACAAGAGGAAAGACACCCAAAGTGTCACAACAAGATCACACTCCCTGCCCATCACAGAGACAGCTCTGTCAGAAGGGCAACACTAGCCGACATACAGTTGGCTTGATATTCTAATTAATCACCACATGCACATACAGAATGCTACCCAGGCACAAGAGGAAAGACACCCAAAGTGTCACAACAAGATCACACTCCCTGCCCATCACAGAGACAGCTCTGTCAGAAGGGCAACACTAGCTGACATACAATACACACCTATACCAGGGAATGTTATGATTACAATACTGTACATGTAAACACATAGAAGAGTGAACAGTTGACTCACCCTATGTCGGACCACCGTCACATACACAGGTGTATTGGCATTGATTCAGATTAGTAGAAGGCCAGCACTGTTGCGCACTTACTGAGGGCATGAAGGGAAGCAAGACAAGAATGTATTAGAATGCACACTTGTAGGCCAACACATGCCGTCACGCACCTATATACTCAGGTTCATCGTTGGATGAATCGAAATCGTCTGTATGTTCATCTGGGTCAAGACAATTTTAGCAAATCGGCCGATCGTCACTTAAATTAGTAAAATACCATCTTGTAATTGCAGAGAGTCATCGTTGGATTTCCTGCCGATTAGTTCTTTCTGGTGTTCAAAATACGTCGATTTGCTCACATACTCGCTACAGTGGTAGCAGAAACGTCGTTTGCCGCTCATCGGACAAATTTGAAAAAAGTCTTTCACGTGATAGCATTGATTTTTAAAATTAACTGCTTTTATAAACCCGTGAATAGGCTATAGTCTTGTACCCAGACCCAAACGTACGTAAGCCATTATTGTACGTACAATCATTGTTACGTACATTTGGGTCTGGGTACGAGACTACAATGGGCTTGCGGACGTCGTTTCAACTCGTACGTACCCGCAATCTTTCGTTCCGTTAACTTACGTAGATTCCTTATAATGCGTGATTCGTAATGATACGCAATCAGACGCCTGAATTGCTGTGACATCATGCATCAGCTGCTGCAGCTAGAGTGAAATCCACCTCTTTCAACATCCTTCATTCACCCAGAACTCTCATTGCATTTGGATGATTAGGTGACATCAATTCAGATGGAAAATCAGAGAGCATTGTAAGCACACCATGGAACAATATACTCTGAACAGTTATTTCTCATCTGAATACCAAGATGAATTGTGCTGAAGACATTCTCTCATACACTGTAGGCGCTGACCATCAATTATGCAGCTGCAGATCTATGCAACTCATCTGTTTCTACTGTCAACAACCTCAATTGCCCAATCTCCACCATTCATGATGCACATACATTGATTTGTTTGATTTCCAGTACTTCACAACCATAGCTCTTCCCTCACAAACAATAGCATGTATTCTTTAAAATGATCACTACAACATACCTCACAAAGAATTTTTCTAGCAATGCCAGCATAGGTGTTAACAACGATGACTCTGTAGTCAGGTTGTGTATCCTGCAGCCATTTGCAAAAATGAGGATCACAGTGCAAATGCAAACTACTGATGATTGAATACTTACAAAATAATTACTGAGGATGTCTGTAAATTTGTTTTGCTCTGAACTGAACTGATACTCAGTAGCCTTAATGTTAAGACCATTTACTCTGTGTTTGAAGTCATTGGAGATCTGCATAGAGGAATGATGACATTCAAGCACATGATGTGGGTTTCGGATTAGAAAGTAACTATAATTATGAGGTTGTCCAAAACATATACAGTACAATTACTTTTTTGTGTTGGATAGAAATTTTCAAAACACTACTTATTTTTGAATGGGTGGGGATGGGGTGGGGTGGGTGGGGTGGGGGATCCTATATTCATTTGTTAAAATTTGGGTACAGATACATGCATGCATGCATGTCAATTGATGTGCGATGTTTAATTCAAAAGCTACAAAGCGCTAAAGCAGGAATAAGTCAAATTGTATTGCGTTTATTGTGAACCACAGAATCGTAGAACATAATTCAAGTGTGAACTATATTGGATGGTTAACAAACAAATGGATTATTGGTCTGATGTGAACGATGCCTGGTATGGAAGGTGATCACGCTAATATACGTGCACAATGCTGTAATCGTAGTATTGCACATACCTTTATAAAAAGGGACTCCTGCTGTGTCAGGAAGAGAACTCTAGTCCAGTTGAAGTGTTTGATTACAGAAAGGATGCCAAATGCCAGTCCCTCTGAATTGGGGAATACCCTAAAGAAGCTTGGGAACCTAGTCCTGTCACTCAGAATATCAGAGTATACGGAGCCGGTAATCTGTAGAAAAAAGGGTCACTTTGTACTACAGTACATTTAAGGTAGGTACCTGCTAGGACACTGCATTTGAACTTAGGTATGGAATGCTACAAGATTATGAATTATGTAAAGAATCTAACTTTCCCTCCCTCTTCACCACCCACACACGCAGACCTAGTACGTGCTTTTTTTGCTTCAAGATTTCGTTTCACAGGAAAAAAACGCGTTGAATCTCTTTATGATTTTCAAATGATTTGTCACTTACATTATGTTACAGAATGTTTACAGACTGTAACATAATGTAAATATTCTGTAACAGAATGTAAACATTCTGTAACAGAATGTAAGTGACAAATCATTTGAAAATTATAAAGTGATTCGACGCGTTTCTTTCCTGTGTTTTCTAATATGCTGAAATGTCTTACGTACTGAGAATCGGAGTATCTGTCATGGAGTTGTAAGGCACTGAATATTTTTAATTAGCAATACATTTCAACGTAAGCGCTATACATTTCTATTGCATGTACTGGAAAGTTTATAATGTATGCTTTAGGTCCCTTTTTCGCGGAAACGATCCCAAATATATTTATTGATTTTATCAGGGTGTATCGAAACGCAAAAACGTAAAAACAGACAATACGCCACATGCGCAAAACAACACTTGTAATATACGACACTATCTGGCGTGAATCGCAACATGTATAGAGCTAGTCTTTACTTCATGATGCGTGTGGAGATAAGACGAAGAAAAAAATCAACCCACTTCACTACTAGTAGCATCGGTCCGCGTTATTTGGTATAAATTGGGCTCGTTTCCATGCAATCCCTCTAATATTGCCTCTGCCCTTTCATGTTTGGATCAGTAATATTTAGGAAAAATATGGTGTATTTATTACTAAGTAAAGTTACGTGAGATATGTTCCAGCGATGGCTGATTTCAGCGACTGCTTCAGTAGCCACGGAGCATCCGCAACAGACCAAGGCGATTGCATTAATCTTGTTGGCCTCATTCACAAAAGGAAACGACGAGAAGAATGCGTTAAATGCCGTTGTGCGGTCACACTGCACATAATAAAAAAGGGTGACATGCGTGCGATGTTTTGTGTAGTATCAAATCACATACGTCGATCTTCTTTAGGTCGCTAAATGCAAGTGTGTAACCTGGCAGAATGGAACGATGATTGTTAACATGTTCCATTGCCAAATCTTCGGCCGGCACCATTCCTGAGGCGTTGTAACTTCCACCGTATACGGATATACGAGCTAGATAGATTGTCCTCGAGCTGCCGAGACAATGGACAGCGATAGAAGTCATCCACATAGCCCTGATAATAGAGATCAGCGCCATTGCTATCATGTAGAAACCTCCACAACGTGCACTAGTATTTATCAAACAGGAAACACCAACCTATATCTCCGCACTATCAGTTAACGGCTCATACATTCTGAGGAAAATATTGAAATATTTACGTCATAATGTAACAACAAGTTTGGCAAACCAAAAACGTCATTTATGAAAAAAGCAAGCTTTGATAGTGGGGTGGGGGTGGGGGGACAAGTCCTGCCTGCTGGCTGCAGCAAGTGTGCTCTGACACAGACGTCCAGATGTCGAGCCTCATGCCCATGGCAACTGTGGCAGGCCACCTCACAATGCCCTGTCTCATTTGAGTAAGTGGTCTCCATTATAAGAAACTATGCAGCCATCATGCCCTCCCTGATCCTGGTTGGTTGCAAGGAGCAGTCAGAAACTTTGTTTTGGAGAGTGGCAAGACCGTGAAGTCAATGTATGCTGAGTACTGCAAGGCCACGGAGTCCTTATCAAGGAGCACACCACATACCCTTACCGACTGACCAGACCTTGCTCAATGTACCTCCAGCTTCTCTGACACACTCTGCTGCACGTGCTGTGAAGTATGTGTCATTTATTCGACTCTGGCGCCAGTACTGCACTAACATAAAGATCCAACCATCACACAGAGACCTGTGTGATAAGTGCGATCATATGTTGGTCTTGTTGAGACATAGCCTTTCAGAAGGCAGTGTAAAGTGATAAATGACCATTACAACTAACACCTCACTAAGGCCAAGGCATTCCATGACACCTACAACGCAAACATTGAGGAAACTGAGAAGGAATGGAGGGGTATGGGACAGAATGTCCAAGACCAGATCCTGAGTTGCTTGGAATCTAGAGCCCAGCTGTCTCCCTTCAGCTCACATGCCAACCTGGACATGCGGATGCAGTACTCTTTTGACTACTATCAACAAGTATCACTACCCTACAGCTCACAGCAGCAGGGCACCTTTTACTTCATGACATGTCGCAAGGTCCAGGTGTTTGGTGTGTGTTGCGAGCCACTCTTTTACCAAGTGTTCTTCCTGATTGACGAGGCAGAGCAAGTGGGCAAGGGTGCTGTGGTAGTGGACAGCCTAGTGCATGCCTTCTTTCACCTGCATGGACTAGGCGAGAGGCATTTAATACTTCAGGCTGACAAATGCATCGGGCAAAACAAAAGCATCACCACGATGTTGTACCTTGCCTGGCATGTGATCACTGGTCAGCATGACAGATAACTTCATGCTGCCTGGGCACACCAACTTCAACCCGACTCCTACTTTGGCCTGTACAAAAGGCACTACTGCAGATAGGACCATGTTGGTGACATTACTGACCTATTGGACTGTGTCCAGCAGTGTGGCCAGGACGTCACATGTGTGCCACAGCTGTACCAGGACTGGCAGTACTATAACTGGATTCTCTTTATGGGTCAGTTGTTTGGACCTCTTGTTGGCATTGGTCGCTCCTACACATTTGTGTTTGACCAAGCCACCCTGGTGTCGTGTAAATGAAGACCATGCCATTGGACCCAATCCCATCAAGGTGACCATGCTGAGGGCTGGGGTGACCATACAGGTCACATGGGACGCTTTTCAGAGCCAAATGATGCCACTTGTTATAAGCCCAGTGGATTGTCCCATCAGCGGTCACTTTACCTGTATGACAAAGTGAGAGAATACATTCAAGACACAAGATAAGGGACAGCATGTATCCAAAGCCTCCACAGGGCACTGGGGCCAACCCTTCCAGTACATCTGGCAAAGTTTCATTGCTATCACCCAATGACCAACCTGGACCTTCCGCCGCTATTCCTCACTCACCTACTGCTGAGGGTCATGAGTCTGCAGAAGATACGTACAGTGAAGGCCAAGATGAAGACAACTCAGGAGGAAATGCAAACCCAGGTCTGAGCTAATCCTTGCCTACCAATGTTCGGTATGTGACAAGAGGTATGCCAGTAGTCAGGCCCTGTACCAGCACAGAAGAAACAGTCACAAGCAGCCTCTTGTTGTGGGAGTTGGACGCAGTGATGCCACAAAGGTGGACAATTCCTGTGTTGATGAAGGAAGCCAGGGTCCATCCAAATGCAAGCAGAAGCAGGAATCAGAATTTTTTCCTGCTTAGTGTGTGGCATGAAGTATGTGTATACTCACACAAAAAAAAAACAAGCATGGTTCATGACAGAGGAACAATAACATATGAGATGCATGTGTAGCATGTGTGTTTGTTGTGGGTTCTGTTGACACTGTGCTTATGTGTTGTTTCAGGGTCACCTGTTTGTCACCATACGCATGTGTTGTTGCAGGTTCCTGTTTACACCGTGCATGTGTTGTGGGGTCAACCTTATGGTTTGTCGCTAGTAGCCATTGCATGTTTGCTGTATAAGAAATCAAACAGTTCTTTTAACTGAGAACTCGCCACATACAATGTAAGTGTGTGGCATTGTATATTTACAAGGGGGATCACCTTTGCACTATCTGAGTATGCAATTCATCGCATGCTATAATGTTTTCCTTTCCTTAGTCTTTTGAATGCTGGATACAGTCACTGATGAATAGTGCACACGCTAGATGTTGAGTTCTGGTACATTCATGTGTGCTTGTGTGTATGACTACTTATGTGTATTAGGTCTAGATGTGGCTGGTGATGTGGGAATGTGTGTTAGTATGAAGATCTGGTCCTGGTGTGTGTTGAATTGATAGTTCACATTACCTTTACTACAAATAAATGTGGTAAGCAAGTGTGAAACATTCAGTGTGATTTTTACCAGAGCAGTTTGTCTTAACAGATTTGGAGGTCTATTGATTAGGCCCGGCTTATAGGGGTGGAGTAAATGTGAATGGGGAAAACTACAGGCACGATTGTTGCTCTATGAATAGTGTAATGTTTGAGTGTACTCTAGATAAGAGTACATGCAAGTGTAATGATGTTTCCCTTTTGTATGTGCCACATGCAGCATGTAGATTGTATTACTAGCCCAGTTTAATTGCTTGTGTAGCTGCCTACATGTATTTACACGTGTCCTGGGGTTTGTATTGGTGATCTTGCTTAATGTCGTTTGTGTTCCTTGCCAACTGTGTCTGCAGTGAGTCAGTGCTATCATGCTCAACCCATTGGTTGTGGTAGTTGCCTTAGGGGTTCACCCCTCCTCAGATATACACTGATGCAGGAACTGTGGTGGAATAGGAGGTTCTAATGCAATGGAGGAGGAAACTGCTGGACAAAAGGAAACTGCTGGACAGAGGCTGTGGAACAGAGGGAAAGATGAAGGAAACTGCTGAACGACAGGAAACTGCTTGACGAAGGGGAATTGCCTGACGAAGGGAAACTTCTGGATGAAGGGAAGGAGAACTGCTGGACGAAGGGGAACTGCTGGATGAAGGAAACAGCTGGATGAAGGAAGAAAAAGAGAACTGCTGGACGAAGGGGAACTGCTGGATGAAGAGAAAGAAAACTGCTGGACAAAAGGGAACTGCTGGATGAAGGGAAACTGCTGGACAAAGGGAAACTGCTGGACAAAGGGAAACTGCTTGACAAAGGGAAACTGCTGGATGAAGGGAAACTGCTAGATGAAGGGAAACTGCTGGATGAAGGGGAGCTGCTGACAAAGAAGTGAAACTGCTGGACGAAGGGGAACTGCTGGATGAAGAGAAAGAGAACTGCTTGACAAAGGGGAACTGCTAGACAGAGGGGAACTGCTGGATGAAGGGAAACTGAATATGCATCATGTGTGCACTCATGCCACATGCATATGATTCATGATTGTCTGGACGTTGATATTACGTTTGTCATGTTTGATGCACATTGCTAGAACAATTTAATTGTGCGAGTGCCTGCTGCCATCACTGCACACACATGTGCATGACATGTGGTAAGGAAAGCCAATTCAATGTTGAGCATGTGTGTGATATACCCATGTAGGCCTATCGTTGAGTCTGACAAAATGAGCATATCAACTGATAATCACTCGATATCACACTATTAAGTACTCTGAATCACGCATGCGCAGCATACTACACTCCCCTCCCCTCCCCTTAATATCCGTCTGGTGGTCTTCTGTTTTGTCTCAGCTGATACCGATGGCGATGTGTAGCTACGCTACCTCTGGTTTTCTTGCTATTTCCACTCTTCCGTCTTTTTCATTCTCCTGTATTATTTCCTTTTCTCCTTCTGGTGTGTCCAGCTCCACCTCTCTGCGTCATTTGTTTTTCTATCACCACTGAACTTCTTTCTCACTTCTCTGCTCTCCTTAGATGGTCGATATGTCTTCTCCACATTCTCCCATCCGCTAACTCCACTATATACGATGCCGGTCCTGAACCCCAGTGATGCCGCGGTTCGCCCGCCAACCATCAAAACCGTCAAACTATGCGTCCGTGACCGTCAGGAAAAGTGAATAATTGAATTAGTTCGCGAACCACTTAACCGCGTGGGACCGTCAAAAATTTTGACGGTCAACTGCCGGTCAGACATTAAGGAATTTTTTGTTGGATGACTTGTGAGAATTGACACAATGCAGCATTCGTACACCGAAGTGACAATTCGATAACAAGACCTTCTCTGACACCGCTTTCCTGCCGGGTAGTTAAGAATAATATATTTTTATTTACACTATTTATAGAATACATGCGCCCGCATACTCAAGTGTATCACTGTTTATTCGAATAAAACTGATTAATTGATTTTTTGGATTGGATTTTGTTACTTGGATTTCATTTGCTGCTTGGATTATAGTTCTGTGAGTGACGCCGTTTTAATTCATGCATTGCCTTTGGCTTTCTAGTGTACTATCGTTTCCTCCCGAGTTCTGACTTCTGAGCCAATGCAGGCTGGGTTTGGCCTGAGTCCTGCCGCGGAAAGGTCTGATCGACCTGAAGAACACTTGTAATTGATTGTGCAGATTCTGCATAAGTTTCAGAAGAACCATCTAGGGAGATGCTATTCCCAATCACAATATATTTGCTCTGGATGCATTTGTTGCATTGACTTTGACGTAAGTCAATATTTTGGCATTACAAGTGCGAATTTCAACTGCATCGATGCATTCTGCTACAGCCATGTACTGCTACCAAAGAGATCCTTGGGGTGGCACGCAGGAGGGCGAGGGACAGCATAGAAGACGAGTTGAAGCGCTATGTGCTTAACTGGCGGGTTAATGACGTCATGCAATGATGGAGCACCATGAAGCTAACTCCCTTCGCATTACTCTGCTAGCCCCGCTAAAGTACTGATTTACCCATTCCGGTGTCCAGTGCTCACTCTGAAAGGGTATTTTCTCAGCTAAGCTGACCGCAAGAGATGGCGGATGGATTGGCTGAGTGGAAAGAGTAACGTTAAATATAAACTAGATGGTTATTAAATTTAATTCGTGCTATTAGTTTGGACCGGATATCGACCGGGACCGGCTTGAATCCAGGCGGCCAACCGTCAAAAACCGCCAACGTGACCGTATTGGTAAAACACGGTCACTGTTCGTCCGCCAACGTGACCGTGTGGATCCGGTACGGTTAGCCGTGAACGTGACAGGATCGATAATAGCTGACAGCGGCATCACTGCTGAACCCTGCTTAATTTTCCCCTTTATCCATCTCTCCCCCACCCCAAAATTTCTTGCCCACACAACATTATTTGGTTCCAACTCTCCCTCCCTCCCTCCCTCCCTCCCTCCCTCCCTCCCTCCTCCCTCCTCCCTCCCTCCCTCCCTCCCTCCCTCCCTCCCTCCCTCCCTCCCTCCTCCCTCCCTCCCTCCCTCCCTCCCCTCCCTCCCTCCCTCCCTCCCCCCTCCCTCCCTCCCTCCCTCCCTCCCTCCCTCCCTACCCTCCCTCCTCCCTCCCTCCCTCCCTCCCTCCCTCCCTCCCCTCCCTCCCTCCCTCCCTCCCTCCTCCTCCCCCCTCCCTCCCTCCCTCCCTCCTCCCTCCCTCCCTCCTCCCTCCCTCCCTCCCTCCCTCCCTCCCGTCCTCCTCCTCCCCTCCCTCCCTCCCTCCCGTCCCCTCCTCCCTCCCTCCCTCCATCGCCTCCCTCCCTCCATCCCTCCTCCCTCCCTCCCTCCCTCCCTCCCTCCCTCCTCCCTCCCCTCCCTCCCTCCTCCCTCCAACTCCCTCCCATCCCTCCCTCCCTCCCTCCCTCCCTGCCCTCCCCTCCCTCCCTCCCTCCCTCCCTCCCTCCCTCTCTCCCTCCCTCCCTCCCTACCTCCTCCCCTCGCTCCCCCCTCCCTCCCTCCCTCCCCTCCCTCCCTCCTCCCTCCCTCCCTCCCTCCCTCCCTCCCTCCCTTCGCCCTCCCTCCGCTCCCTCCCTCCCTCCCTCCCTCCCTCCCTGGCCCTCCCTCCCTCCCTCCTCCCTCCCTTCCCTCCCTCCCGTTCCTCCCCTCCCTCCCTACTCGCCCCTCCTCCCTCCCTCCCTCATCCCTCTCCCTCCCTTCCCTACCTCCACGTATTTTTGTCATGCCACTCTTTTTGTTCCTCTTGCTTCTTCCGCACGATCTGCTCTGTCGTTTCACGAAGGAGGTCCAACCTGGTCCTCAGCTCTCTCTGTAGGAAAAGACTACCAGGGGAAACATTAGTAACACTGTGTGGTGTACTACGATATGTTAACCAAAATGAAGACAATCTATGTTGTCATGTTTGCCCGCTGTTCTTCGTGGCTTCTATCGCTCTTTTGAATGACTGCACGAAACGTTCCACTAGTCCATTTGTCACTGGGTGATAGGGGGCACTTTGAATATGCTTTATCCATTATTTAACATGAACTCTTCGAACTCTTTTGCAACAAAACTGTCACAGTGGGTCATTATCTGACACCAACTGTTCTGGCAGTCCATAGGAAGCAAAGATGTGACGAAGAATCTCGATCGTCTTTTGCACTGTTGTACTTATCATCTCGTACACCTCTGGCCATTTAGAGTGAGCGTCCATCAACAAGAAAAACATCTTCCCACATAACGGTCCCGCAAAGTCCACATGAACTCTTTGTCATGGCCTTAGGTCATGCGGTTGTTGTCAGGCCATAAAGCAATCCATACCCCTGGCTCCAATGCAACCGTGGACGTAAATAATGATAGTGGACCCCTGGGAAAGTGCAGAAGCACACCACTTTTGACAGATGAATTATTGAATTCAGATTACACATTTTCTGGTAAGGCCCTTATTTATGCAAATACTCGGTTGCATGTGTTTTCTTTATCATACAGAAAAGTGGACTCAAATATCTCAATTGTTCTATGAAACTCACACTGAAGGCATCATTGGTAATATTTGGGATGCATGTATTGTAGCAGCTCTTAGGAAAGAGGGGCAGTTTTTGTCAGTGCCAGAGCATACAGGACTTATTATGTGTTGCGATGGAGTTCCTGTATCAAGTCATCAGGTTAGTGTGCATTTTTTAAAGCGAAGATACATGTGATGAAACAAACATGCATGACACTTGATCTAAACCCATATTTATTGTCCACTGATTCTGCAAATGGAGTTCTTCCAAACAAATTTCATTGCACACACACACGCACACACACACACACACACACACACACACACACACATGCACACACACACACACACACACACTCACACACACTCACACACACACACAACACACACACACACTTATTGGCAATTGTAGTTAGTAATCACAATAACAATAATAAGATCAGTTAGCTATTTTGTAATCAAAATTCCATTCCCTTTCAATCAGGTATGACCCTTTGGTCAGTGCTTCTCGTCACAGCCTTGCTTCCACCATTAATTTTGAATGAATGCTGACAATACCATGGTGGCAGCTTTATGGCTTGGGCCATGCAAACCACCAATGGATATTCTTCTTCCACCAACTCTATCACAAATTGCTCAGCTGTAAAGTGAAGGTTTATAGATAATGACACCCGAAGGCCCAAAGTAATGGCATTAAATATTACTCAGTACAATGGTTATTATGGATGCCCTTACTGCACTGACAGAGGTATACACAAATGTAACCATCACCTCTGTATGGGCACAAAGAGCAATTATTATGGCTTGGAGTGAAAGGAGTATCCCTATTGGTACCCTTTATTTCTATTTAACATATTCCAATTGACAACATGCATGCTATTTTAGGTGCGGTAAAGGCATTGCTATTTTGTTGGATCAATCGAAAGTATGCCGATCTCAGATTCTACATTGGAAAAGTTGCGAAGGTAATTAACTCTTTCAAGGGCAACGGAGCCACAGGTGCTATACTAAAGCCACTCAGTTTATCTAAACCGTTAACACTTTTGTAGTGACAACACATTTCAAAGGTTGTTTCCTGGTAACTTGTTTGCAAACTAGGTTTTCCTGCAACGGGGAAATGCTTATTTCGCACTATATGTGTACAGTAATGATTGGCTTCACTCGCGGAAGAGTTAACAAGTTTCTGCTTAAAATTAAATTAACTGCCGCATGAATTTAGACGATCACCTAGAGGCATTGGAACAGCAGTCTATTAGAAGGCATCAGAGTATAAGGTTTGGTTACTTTTTTATAGCCTTCCAATTTTTACCACAATTTAGACACCTGATTATGTTCATCAGTTTTCTATTAGTTACAGCCTAGCATATATTACTTAGAACAAATATTACATCTGATGGTTTAAGAGCTGCTGATGAAATGCTAGTACTTTTTTTACAATCTTTACCTCAACTATATCCTGAGGAAATGTTCTCACCAAACTTGCATAGTGCAATTCATCTCTCTGGTTTTGTGCAAAGGTGAGGTCCTCTGTGGGCATATTCTTGCTGTGGATATGAAACTATGAATGGTTATAAAACAAAATAGGCATGGTTGTAGGAATTTTTGCCCCGCCGGATTCGTACTATCGCAATAAAGTACTAAATGTCACACCGCATTAATACATTGCCTGCTGAAAGTGCACGCACACATGCATTTTTTAATCAAAGTGTAAATAATGATAGTGGACCCCTGGGAAAGTGCAGAAACACACAACTTTTGACAGATGAATTCAGATTACACATTTTCTGGTAAGGCCCTACCTTCTTATTTAGCATGTAGGATAAATGGAACTGCATATCAAGCTAGGAAGATCAAATCAGCATGTGACAGTTCAGTTTGTGAATTCATGTATCATGGCACGTTGATGTTGGGTTCGATAAGAATATTTTGTTCATTAAATATTTGTGGAAAAACTTATTTTGCAATGAGAAGCTTGTCTTTCATACTGGCATATATAGTTCTGCATTAATTACATATATGCATGCAACAATACCAGGCATAGATATGAGTATATATACTTGATCATGGGCTACTATATCTTGACATCTTGGACACCTTGCATGGCATCTTGACTTTTTGGCTTTAAGTCTTGGGTTACAGCTTGCCATCTTGGATTGCGGCTTGGAATCGTGGTTAGTCGCTTGGCATCTAGGATTGCATCTTGGTATCTTGTACTGCGCGTCTTTGTAAATCTTGCATTCTTGGTCACCTTCACAACATGGACATACATGTATACATCTCTGTTCCATGATTATTTATGACTGATATTACATATCTCTGCCATGCACCACCCTATAGACCTCTGCATTGGTTTTGTCCTAGCCTCTTACAAGGTTAACATTAGCATAGAATGTTGTAAGCTAGCTTTGGTTATTGGCTATCAGTCATGGGGAGATAGTGGTAATGTTATTCATCTCTTTTGGTTGAGGCTCACATGCTATTGGCCTTCCTTACCACATGTCATGCACATGTGTGTGCAGTGATGGCAGCAGGCACTCACACAATTAATTTGTTCTAGCAATGTGCATTAAACATGACAAACGTAATATCAGCGTCCAGACAATCATGAATCATATGCATGTGGCATGAGTGCACACATGATGCATATTCAGTTTCCCTTCATCCAGCAGTTCCCCTCTGTCCAGCATTCCCCTTTGTCCAGCAGTTTCACTTCTTTTTCAGCAGCTCCCCTTCGTCCAGCAGTTTCCCTTCATCCAGCAGTTCCACTTCATCAAGCAGTTCCCCTTCGTCCAGCAGTTTCACTTTGTCCAGCAGTTTCACTTTGTCCAGCAGTTTCACTTTGTCCAGCAGTTTCCCTTTGTCCAGCAGTTTCACTTTATCCAGCAGTTTCACTTTGTCCAGCAGTTTCTCTTTGTCAGCAGCTCCCCTTCGTCCAGCAGTTTCCCTTCATCCAGCCATTTCCCTTTGTCCAGCAGTTTCTCTTCGGTGAGCAGTTCATTTTCCCTTCATCCAGCAGTTCCCCTTCATCAAGCAGTTTCCCATCTTTCAGCAGTTTCCTTCATCTTTCCCTCTGTTCCACAGCCTCTGTCCAGCAGTTTCCTCCTCCATTGCATTAGAACCTCCTATTCCACCCACAGTTCCTGCATCAGTGTATATCTGAGGAGGGGTGAACCCCTAAGGCAACTACCACAACCAATGGGTTGAGCGTGATAGCACTGACTCACTGCAGACACAGTTGGCAAGGAACACAAACAGGAAAAATACATTAAGCAAGATCACCAATAGAAACCCCAAGACACATGCAAATACATGTAGGCAGCTACGCAAGCAATTAAACTGGGCTAGTAATACAATCTACATGCTGCATGTGGCACATACAAAAGGGAAACATCATTACACTTGCATGTACTCTTATCTAGAGTACACTCAAACATTACACTATTCATAGAGCAACAATCGTGCCTGTAGTTTTCCCCATTCACATTTACTCCACCCCTATAAGCCGGGCCTAATCAATAGACCTCCACATCTGTTAAGGCAAACTGCTCTGGTATAAATAACACTGAATGTTTCACACTTGCCTACCAAATGTATTTGTAGTAAAGGTAATGTGAACTATCAATTCAACACACACCAGGACCAGATCTTCATACTAACACACATTCCCACATCACCAGCCACATCTAGACCTAATACACATAAGTAGTCATACACACGAGCGCATATGAATGTACCAGAACTCAACATCTAGCTTGTGCAATATTCATCAGTGACTGTATCCAGCATTCAAAAGGGCCCCAGGACTAAGGAAAGGAAAACATTATAGCATGCGATGATTTGCATACTCAGATAGTGCCCCTTGTAAATATACAATGCCACACACTTACATGTATGTGGCGAGTTCTTAAAAGAACTGTTTGATTTCTTATGCAGCAAACATACATGGCTATTAGTGACAAACCATAAGGTTGACCCCACAACACATGCATGGTGTAAACAGGAACCTGCAACATCACATGCATATGGTGACAAGCAGGTGACCCTGAAACAACACATAAGCACAGTGTCAACAGAACCCACAACAAACACACATGCTACACATGCATCTCTTATGTTATTGTTCCTCTGTCATGAACCATGCTTGTTTTTTTTGGTGCGTATACACATACTTCATGCCACACACTAAGCAGGAAAAAATTCTGATTCCTGCTTCTGCTTGCATTTGGATGGACCCTGGCTTCCTTCATCAACACAGGAATTGTCCACCTTTGTGGCATCACTGTGTCCAACTCCCACAACAAGAGGCATTTCTTCTGTGCTGGTACAGGGCCTGACTACTGGCATACCTCTTGCCACATACCGAACATTGGTAGGCAAGGATCAGTTCAGACCTGGGTCTGCGTTTCCTCCTGGGTTGTCTTCATCTTGGCCTTCACTGTATGTATCTTTTGCAGACTCATGACCCTCAGCAGTAGGTGAGTGAGGAATAGCGGCGGAAGGTCCAGGTTGGTCATTGGGTGATAGCAATGAAACTTTGCCAGATGTACTGGAAGGGTTGGCCCCAGTGCCCTGTGGAGACTTTGGACACCGCTGTCCCTTATCTTGTGTCTTAAATATATTCCCTCACCTTGTCATACAGGTAAAGTGACCGCTGAAGGGACAATCTACTGGGCTTATAACAAGTGGCACATTTGGTTCTGAAAAGCGTCGCATGTGACCTGTATGGTCACCCTAGCCCTCAGCATGGTCACTTCGGTGGGATTGGGTCCAATGGCATGGTCTTCATTTTCACAACATCAGGGTGACTTGGTCAAACACAAATGTGTAGGAGCGACCAATGCCAACCAGAGGTCCAAACAACTGACCCATAAAGGCATTCCAGTTATAGTACTGCCAGTCCTGGTACAGCTGTGGCACATGTGATGTTCTGGCACACTGTCGGACACAGTCCAATAGGTCAGCCATGTCACCAACATGGTCCTGTCTACAGTAGTGCCTTTTGAACAGGCCAAAGTAAGAAAGTTGGTGTGCCCAGGCAGCATGAAGTTATCTGTCATGCTGTCCAGTGATCACATGCCAGGCAAGGTACCACATCGTGGTGATCCTTTTGTTTTGCCCGACGCATTTGTCAGCCTGAAGCATTAAACGCCTCTCGCTTAGTCCGTGCAGGTGAAAGAAGGCATGCACCAGGCTGACCACTACCACAGCACCCTTGCCCACTTGCTCGCCTTGTCAATCAGGAAGAACACTTGGTGAAAGAGTGGCTCACAACACACACCAAACACCTGGACCTTGCAAGGTGTCCTGAAGTAAAAGGTGCCCTGCTGCTGTGAGCTGTAGGGTAGTGACACTTAGTCAAAAGAGTACTGCATCCACATGTCCAGGTAGGCATGTGAGCTGAAGGGAGACAGCTGGGCTCTAGATTCCAAGCAACTCAGGATCTGGTCTTGGACATTCTGTCCTATACCCCTCCATTCCTTCTCAGCTTCCTCAATGTTTGCATTGTAGGTATCAAGGAATGCCTTGGCCTTAGTGAGGTGTTAGTTGTAATGGTCATTTATCACTTTACACTGCCCATCTGAGAGGCTGTGTCTCAATGAGACCAACATCTGATCGCACTTATCACACAGGTCGCTGTGTGATGGTTGGATCTTTATGTTAGTGCCAGAGTCGAATAAATGACACATACTTCACAGCACGTGCAGCAGAGTGTGTCAGAGAAGCTGGAGGTACATTGAGAAAGGTCTGGTCAGTCGGTAAGGGTATGGTTGCTGTGGTGCTGGTGTGCTCTTTGATTAGGACTCCATGGCCTTGCAGTACTCAGCATAGATTGAAGCTACTCAGAGGCCCTCTGGTCTAGCCTCATCCAACTGTTGTGGTGTTTTTTGAAAACTGTCCACTAAGTCTTTTGAAGCAGCTTCCGGGTGATCAGCCTCTTGCATGGCCTTAATCGGTAGAGGGGATCCCTCCCTTTTCGTGGCCACTCCTGAAGTGCACCTTTCAGCTTCGTCACCAGTTTGCCCGTCCCAATCAATCAATGCTCTCTTCAAATTACACACTTTTCTCGAACTGAGAGAAAGTAGACCTTGTGCCCTCACTCTGTCCTGCGGAACTTCCCATTATTGGTCTGGCAAGCCAATGGAAAATGATAATAATATTATTTGGAACGTTCTATACGAAAATGGGTCTTGTGGATTTTATTTTAAAACATAAAAGTTAAATCGATATATCTTCCGAAATATTAACGCTATCGGGTTCCTATTTTTAACACAACATACCACACCATTACTATATGTGAAAATCCATTTTGGTGTCTTACACATGCGGGGTACCGACGTTTCAAGGTCCGATACCCTGTAGGGTTCAAAACGGCCATATCTTCAGGTAGGAGTGTCCAATTCGGTTCAAAATAGGTACCTATGTAGAAGGGTCCTACCGCTATTGATTTGTTCTGTTCGTTAATTTTTGCTTTATCCGTTATGGAGATACAAGTGTGCAAAGAAATTGCATATTTCCCGGGCGTTACGCGCCATTAACGTATTACGAGGACGTCCTCGAGCCAGTCGTAATTACGTTAATGGCGCGTAACGCCCGGGAAATATGCAATTTCTTTGCACACTTGTATCTCCATAACGGATAAAGCAAAAATTAACGAACACAACAAATCAATAGCGGTAGGACCCTTCTACATAGGTACCTATTTTGAACCGATTTGGACACTCCTACCTGAAGATGTGGCCGTTTTGAACCCTACGGGGTATCGGACCTTGAAACGTCGGTACCCCGCATGTGTAAGACACCAAAATGGATTTTCACATATAGTAATGGTGTGGTATGTTGTGTTAAAAATAGGAACCCAATACCGTTAATATTTCGGAAGATATATCGATTTAACTTTTATGTTATAAAATAAAATCCACAAGACCCATTTTCGTATAGAACGTTCCATTTTATACTTAACATTATTATTCTAAAACGTGTCCTGCTGATATCCTCATCCCTAACTGGGAGTTGGGCAAGCAGCAATCGATCTTTGTATCACATCCCCGGTGGTTGATACTCGTTAATTAATTTGCATTTTGTTAACCATAACTCCAACTTATTAAAAAAGTTTTTTTTGCTTGCTCTCTTCACGTGTTCGTAGCGATAGCGCTCTCTCGCGACTTTGGCGTGATTGTCTGGAATCGGCTCGTACATTTTAGGTCCTTCGAGCCGGGAATCAACTTCCCAGCATCGCTCATTGGCTGTATTTCAGGCAACAAGCCGAATTATCTGTTTTTTCGTTTGCTCATTATCTTCGCCCCACCTGTTGGCATGGCAGAAGAAGTCGCTCTCGCGCTCGGACAACTTCGGAGAAAAAGAGGCGTTACTCGGAGTTCTATTACTCGATTGGTAAACCGGCTGAATGAATTAGAAGCTACCGCGGATCAACCGGCAACTCCTGGGCACGCGCAACAGCTGCTCTCTAAATTGAATGACCTCGATTCGAGCTTTAAGGAGCTTCACATGCAAATTATCGATAAACTAGAAGACGGCGATACTTTGGAGCAAGAACAAATCGCTTTGGACAAGCACGACGATGACATCGCTGCAATGACTGCTCGTCTTCATCGCTTAATGGAGCCCATTGTCGACGCGTCCATTAAGGGAAATGGACGTGAACGCAGATCGATCTCGCTCAAAATATCGCGTATAGAAAAGGGTCTCAAGGTCATGGAAGAACAGATGGCAGACCTCGTTGGAGATGCTGATAGCTTTGACATTTCCATTGTTCAGCAATGCCAGGAACAGCTCTCAGACTATAAAAAGGACCTTGCTGCACTCTATAGTGACATAATAGATCTTGAACCAAAAGATGATGATGAGTTATTTGCACACCACTCCAAAATAGAAACCGCATTGTTCGATTGCTCTCACAAAATCAAGAAGCTGATCAATAGTCAACTTGAATCTACTGCATCTGTTGCTAGTGGTACAGGAGTCAAACTACCCAAGATTGATGTTCCTACCTTTGATGGCAATCTCCTACATTGGAGGCAATTTTGGGAACAATTTAGTATTTCAGTTCATGACTGCAAAAGCCTGACAAACTCTGAGAAACTCGTATACCTACAGCACGCACTAAAAGGTGGATCGGCTAAGAACATGATTGAAGGATTATCCCAGTCGGGTGAACATTACTTGGAAGCAATTGAATGTCTTAAGTCACGATATGATCGCCCACGCCTGATTCATCAAACACATGTTCGGTTAATTCTGGAAGTACCATCCTTGAAGGAAGGAACTGGCAAAGAACTACGTCACCTCCATGACTCATTGACATTGTTACTCAACATCTCCGTGCATTAAAATCAATGGACTATGACCCATCAGGTCCTTTCATCACCTCCATGCTTGAGCTCAAACTAGATGCCACCACTCAGTTTGAATGGCAGAAGCACAGTCAGTCTGAGGCAAAAGTGCCACATTACCAGGATTTGTTGGATCTACGTGCACAAGCATCTGAAGGTTCAGCAATCATTGCAGTTAAGAAGCCTTACCACAATTTCACATCTGAAAAGAAGTTCATCACCCCAGGAAAACCTCTGACCTCTTTTACATCGCATCATGCTGCTGTAAGTAATCAATGTATTGTGTGCAGAGCTGATAAACACCCTTTGTATGTGTGCCCTAAATTCCAATCACTACCATGATCAGATGGTAGCCACACTAAAGGATAACAACCTCTGCATGAATTGCTTATCTAGTGGTCATGTTGTCAAGAATTGCAAGTCTGTGCATAAATGTCACAAATGCCAAAAACCACACCATACTTTGCTTCACAAGGACAAACAAGTTGATAGCAATTTGGCTGAAGTCAAAGTATCTACGAGTACTGCTGTTAGGCTTAAATCTAATCTATTACTAATGACTTGTCGCATTGTGGTTTATGCTCCTGACGGCTCTTCAATAGAAGCACGAGCTTTGTTGGACAGTGCCTCCTCAGCTTCCTTTGTCTCAGAACGCCTAGCCCAAGGCCTTTGCCTCCCACGATTTAGGCAAAATGTGCGTTTTTCAGGAATAGGAGATTTCTCTCATGATAATCCAGTTCAACATATCTCAAGTTTTAAAGTCTCAGCTGTCAGATCCTCAGTCAGAAAGATTGGCATCACAGCTATAGTGGTTCCAAAGGTCACATGCGATCTACCCACATATCATGTTCGTTTTGATTCGAGTTGGAAGCATTTGACTAACCTTGTCCTAGCTGACCCCAATTTTAGACAACCTGGAAAGATTGATCTACTTCTGGGTGCTGACCTATTTGCTGATGTTTTGCGTCAAGGTCGGCGGTCAGGTCCCGCTGGATCTCCAGTCGCATTTGAAACAGAATTTGGTTGGGTGCTTAGTGGGCGAACTGAGTCCATCGCATCTACAGGAGAGGTAGCTGCACTGCACACTATTGTAGGATTCAAGGATGATATTCTGCGTAAGTTCTGGGAGATTGAGGAAGGTCCAACCAGCAATGCTGCATTCTCATTAGAAGAACGAAGCGTCTTAAGTCATTTTAAAGACAACCACTTTCGCACTGAAGAAGGTTTTATGGTGTCTTTGCCAAAACGACTTGATGCAAAACAGATTGGAGAATCACGCACACAAGCTGTCAGAAGATTTTGCTCATTGGAACGCTCTCTGAACGCAAAAGGTTTATTTCAAGATTTCAGCTCTGTAATGACAGAATACATGGATCTTGGACATGCAGAACTTGTACCTCTAGAAGAAATGGAGAAACCTACATCTCAGGTGTTCTATTTGCCCATGCATGTTGTATACAAGAATTCAAGTACTACTACCAAGATCAGAGCAGTTTTTGATGCATCAGCAAAGTCTTCATCTGGTGTATAATTGAATGACATCCTCCTTGTTGGACCAACTGTGCATTCGACTCTAATGGATGTTCTTTTACGCTTTCGAATGCATCGCATTGCGATTACAGCAGACATTAACAAGATGTATCGAGCAGTGCAATTGGTTCAATCTGATCGTGATTTCCATCGATTTGTGTGGAGATCAAGTCAGTCTGAAACATTGAAGGATTATCGCATGACCCACGTCACGTTTGGAGTATCAGCATCATCTTTTGCTGCTAACATGTGCGTCAAACAGAATGCAATGGATTTCGCTACCAAATATCCTCTAGCTGCCAAAGCAGTAGAAGAATCATTCTACGTTGACGACTGTTTGACTGGTGCTGACAATGTTGAGATGGCAATCAAGCTGCAGCAAGAATTACAGTGCCTTCTCTCTCATGGAGGTTTCTTGTTGCGGAAATGGAATTCTAGTAATTTAGCTGTCCTACAGAATATAGATCCTGATATTCGTGACTCTGAAGCTATTCACCACATTCATGATGGAAGGAAAAGCACCAAAACACTTGGTCTTGAATGGAATACTAAATCGGACGAATTTTGTCTTACTGTCAATAACGTACCTCCTCCTGATCCTTGTCGTGTCACCAAACGAGCTCTTGTGTCTGACATAGCAAAAACATTTGACGTTTTGGGTTGGTTTTCACCTACTATCATTAAAATGAAGATCTTGTTACAAAAGTATGGGAGTTGAAAGTGGATTGGGATGACTCCATCCCTGACTCAATTCGAGACACCTGGCTGAAATGGAGAACTGAACTTTTCTCCTTTGCAAACAAATCTCTTCCCAGATGTTATTACCCAAAGGAAGCACACATAGTGTCTTTTCAGTTGCATGGTTTTAGTGACGCTTCAGAAGATGCTTATGCAGCAGTAGTTTACCTACGTATGGTGGATACACAGAATAATGTGTACGTTTCCCTGGTCATGTCTAAAACCAAAGTAGCACCAATCAAGAGGCTAACTATTCCTAGACTAGAGCTTTGTGGTGCTCAGTTGCTTTCTCAGCTACTTCATCATTTGAAAGCTTTGTTTGGCTTACCACTCAATTCTGTTCATGCGTATACAGACAGCACAATAGTCCTGAACTGGCTGACTGGTTCTCCAAGACGTTTTAAGACCTTTGTGGGGAATCGAATTGCTGCTATTGTAGATTGTATACCTCCTGATAGATGGGAACACGTTGCTGGTATCCAAAATCCTGCTGATTGTGCCTCCAGAGGACTGTTCCCTTCTGAGCTGATCTGCAATGATCTTTGGTGGAATGAACCAAGCTGGCTGAAATCTATTCATCTGATTAGACCTAAACCAGAGGAAGGCAACCGTGCGGAAGAGCTCAATGATGAAGAAAGAGAAATCTGTCTTACTTCCCTAGTTCATGTTGTGGAACCCATTATTTGCCTTGAACGCTATTCAAGCTACACTTGCCTCAAGAGGATCACAGCCTGGTGTTTGAGATTCATCAACAACTGCTTAGCCAAGTTAAGCAAGGCTAACAGAATTCTACTAACTTCTTCATTAACAAGTCTAGAGTTGCACATTTCTGAAGTATATTGGATAAGACTTGCTCAGCGAGATAATTTCGAAAGTGAAATTGCCTGTCTCCAAGCTAACAAGCCCATACCGATATCCAGTGCTCTACTTACACTTCATCCATTTCTTGACAAAGACCAAATGTTGCGTGCAGGTGGTAGACAGGAACGCTCAAAGCTATCTTACTCAAAACGTCATCCCATTATACTCCATGCCAAGCATCCTATAGCAAAATTGCTTATCTGGTCAGAGCATCAGCGTTTATTACATGGTGGACCTACACTTGTCCTCGCTTCTCTTAGCTATCGTTTTCATTTGCTTAATTGCCGTAAGACCGTGCGATCAGTTCTTAGACAATGCATAACATGTAGACGACAAGCCATCAAACCTCAACCACAAATGTTGGGTCAACTTCCTGCTGAAAGGATTACTCCAGACTCTGTTTTTGATAGAGTAGGCCTTGATTATGCTGGTCCATTTCTTGTCAAGTATGGATCTGTTAGAAAACCAACAATTGTAAAGTCCTACCTTTGCGTTTTTGTGTCACTAAGTGTAAAGGCTGTACACTTGGAATTGGTGTCTGATTTGACCAGCGAAGCATTCATCGCGGCTTTACGCCGTTTCACAGCTCGAAGAGGGTACCCTTCCCTCCTATGGAGTGATTATGGCACAAATTTTGTTGGTGCCAACCGTGAGCTCAAAGAATTCAATCAGTTCCTCCAGAAGCAGATTACCCAGTGTTCAATTTCGGAATTCTGTTCAACCAAAAACATCATTTGGAAATTTATACCCGAGCATTCCCCACACTTTGGTGGATTGTGGGAATCTACTGTTAAGAGTGTGAAGATTCATTTGAAGAAAATTGTTGTTGGCACAGTAAAGCTCACTTTTGAGGAGTTAATCACTGTATTGACTCAAATCGAAGCTTGTTTGAATAGCAGACCACTTGTGTCGATCAACAATCACAGCGATGACAGTATAGAAGTTTTGACCCCAGGTCACTTCTTGATTGGTCGCCCACTCACATGTCTGCCTGACCCAGATACTTCTACCCCCTCAATGTCATTACTACGCGTTGGCATTTATGTCAATACTTAGTTCGACATTTTTGGAACAGATGGTCCGTCGAATATCTATCTACACTCAATAAATACAGTAAGTGGCACCACCCTGTGAAGAATGTTTCTGTTGATGATGTCGTTGTCGTCCATGAAGATGGAATGGTCCCCACTCTATGGCCTCTTGCTAGGGTGGTTCGTGTTTATCCTGGGAAAGATGGACTTGTTAGAGTGGTTGATGTTAAGACTTCAAAGGGTGTCTATAAACGACCTGTTACGAAGTTGGTTGTACTTCTACCATCTACAGTCCAAGCAGAATTCTGATATTAAACTTTCATAATTATTTTAAGACCAACCGGTCTTGGCCGGCGGTATGGTTGATACTCGTTAATTAATTTGCATTTTGTTAACCATAACTCCAACTTATTAAAAAAGTTTTTTTTGCTTGCTCTCTTCACGTGTTCGTAGCGATAGCGCTCTCTCGCGACTTTGGCGTGATTGTCTGGAATCGGCTCGTACACCCGGTTAATTACAAAACCCTTCAAGTAGCGTGTGTGATGCCAGGTTCAGCAGCAATGCAGGCAGAAAAGAGAAAGCAACACAGTAATGATACAAAATGTCTAGAGTTAGGCTATAGAATCTTTTGGATGTTGGGGACCTAAAGCTCAACGTAGGCTTGCTGGAACAGCCCAACTCCATCACAATAAACCATAATCTATGGCACATTGAATTTGACCCTGATCAGAGCCAACTGCAGGGCCATTTTGTCTAGAGTATGTGTTTAACTTTGCTATGTGTGCTCCTGTAATATTGTCTACGTGTATTTATATACTTCAGTAATGTTTAAGTACACACTTACACACAACCACAAACAACAAACAACTACACACAAAGATCATCCACCTGCTGCACAAGTGCAGGGTTAAGAATGGTTCAGGATGGCAATTAATTCACTATTCTTTCCATGGTTTAGGACAAAGAAATATCAACTGAAATCAGTGAAGGAAACAAACTTTAATCCATTTTTACATTGTAATGCTCATTCTGTATTAATCTGCGCATGTAGTATATCTTGTACCAATAGAAAGGTGGTTTTTTTTTTTTTTTTTTTTTTTTTTTTAAATCATTAAATGATGTGCCATCCGATTCTATTTGGAGCATAGCCGGGTTTATCTGAAGGTTAGGCTTGCATGTGCGTTTATTGGTCGCACTGAGAACGGAGAGTTGTACAGCTGAATTTTTAATTAGCCATACATTTCAACGCAAGCGTTATACATTTCTATTGTGTGAGTGTACTGCATGGAAATTTTATAATGTATGCGCTAGGCCCCTTTTCTCGAAACGATCCCAACTATATGTGTTAATTTATATCAGTGAGCGTTTGAAACACACTGCCGTCTATTTTGATACCCATCGTTGACTTCTCTGCGTGCTGCGCAGGTTTGTTCAGTGAAAAGGTTATTTAGAGCTACAGCATACACACTGAAAAATAAACTAATATCAGAAACAGTTTTTTTTTTTTTTTTTTTTTGTTTTTTTTTTTCAATCTAGTGATTACCTTAGCGCATTAATCGCGATGCACACCGTGGAACACAAGACTGGGAATACACCACATCCTAATACCGTACTGCCAAGACGTTTTTGGCGACAAATAGTTGGCGGAAAGTTCCGCCAACCGTGTCGCCATCAATTTAATATTTAATTTTCTCCGCCAACTAGTTATTCGCGTACTGTATTTGGATCGCGGAGGGGGGCGGGGGGAGGGGCATTCTGCACGTAATTATATAGCTATAGCCATTTGGCGAGATGCCGCCAGGCGTCCATAAGGCTCTTGCTACGCTGAAGCGCTAAATGATTACTTCATGTTATCCGCTATTGTTGTACAGTACAAAGACACACGCGCCGGTAGCACGAATGTTAAAACCGGTATACGGCGTGCCATACGAGTCTAATTCATTTATCCCCACTGCACATCGGTACTGGTAGTTCTGTATATTTGTTCAATTCATGGAAGGCACTGGGCTGTATCCCTCTCCTCTCCCTGCTGAGGATCCTCCCCCGATTCCCCCATGGCGACCCCTATCGACCACGACTTCAAAAGCTGATGCCAACTGCAGCCTTCACAGCAGTTCAGCGTACTAGAAAACAGTGCACTCTTATCGATGTGGGAATGTAAACAGTGCCTAAGGAGATGTCCAGCAGAGTCAATCACATGCAGCATCAGACTCGATCCTGCAGTCGTCCAGCAGCAGCAACATCGGAGACAGGCAAACAGGACAGAGAGCAACGGGCTGGTGAGCCAGCTAACACTCCAGACATGGTAGGACAGAACAGACTGGTAATGCGCTTGCAACGAGCGGTATCAAAGCGAGATGCGGTTCTTCTGCCCCTTGCCGAGATCACACGCCCAATGGAGCCAGTTGACAGGAAAGACGCTCAGCGGGGAAAGAGGGGCCCTTACGCTAGTGGCTTGGGTAGATGGCCTCAGCACCTTAAGAGTCTTGCCATCGAGCGACACCCACGCAGGTACCCCGGCTGGCTCAACATCCCAATAAGACCCAGCCCGCCAGGGGAGTGTTGGGGGCCCTGGGGTGCTGTCAACGATACAACTGAGGCACTTGAAGGTGAGAGAGCATTCTGATCTTTATCGGTAATTGCCGTCCCTTGTTAAAACATTGTTATCCCACTCTTCATTGTAGCTGAACTTTAATGCCTTTGCAAAGCTCAGTGCACTGTCCTATTTGCTTTGGTGTATTGCGGCGCAACCAATACAGCTCCCATGCAATAGGTTCGTGTCTGATAGAGTAAATCACTTGGCTGGTACCATGTAGGGTGTGTAACCGGTTATCAGGTTATTCGGGTTATTCGGATATTCGCAAAAACCTATCCGTTCGAATAGCAAGTTAGCATTACTCGGAAAAATCGATTAGTGAATTTTATCTATTCGAAATAACCGGTTTATGTTTCTCCATTCGGAGGTACTTAGGTATTCGTCCTCAGCATCGACAATTCGCCCATTATTCGAATACCGTTTTATCCTAATATCCGGATATGATTTTCAACAGTGTATTTCATAATTAGAGTTATGTATATAAACATACGTCACTGTTGTTTTTACTATTTATACATACAGAACTTGATAGGTATTGAGTAAATAGATAGTAATATAATACTAAATATTTAATGCGCATCAATTGGGGATACAAAATATACAGCGTGTACTAGCTCAATGCTTTTATCATCTCTTCAAGTAAGTAACGAAGTTCATTAGTATATGCCACGAGTTGTGTTTATATGTAGTAGCAATACATTTATGGAGTACTAGCATTGCATTGTTTTATTGTACAGTGGTACATATATCTGAGTATTGCGCTAGCGAGTGAAATAGAATGTCAGACTTCTTACCCACTTTAAGTAAGTATGCGCGCTCTGTTTGCGTTATGTGTGGGAATTGGAGAGCATTACGCAATTATACTAATGGGAAATTTGATATGCATTTATAGCGAGAACGTGAATGGAGTGTTGAAGGATGATTGTAAGTGGAGTACGTTATTGCACGTGATGTGGGGTGAGTTTTTAATGGTGATGTCTGGTCTCAGTGTTGGATGGTTAGGTTTACATTACTATTGATATGTACAAGTACCTGGTAAAGACAAAAAATTTATTAAACTCTATATGACAAACACATGCTACTGTAGACCTTTGTTTCTCTGTGTTTTCAACTGACATGCATAGCTCTAGTTTGGTGCGAGACCAGGTGGATTTCTGTGCAGACATAAATGATCTTCTCAGTGTGCACTCCACAAGCACCATAACCTGAATAACCTAGGTATTCGGCAGGAAATGTGGCAAAACCTATTCGGAAAAATCGATTTTGTTTTTTAAACTATTCGGAAAAATCGATTTTCTGATCCACAAAAACCTGAAAAATCGATTAGTGTTTTAAAAGTATTCGGAAAAATCGATTTTCATTATGCAGGGGAGGTTACACACCCTAGTACCATGCATGGTCCATGTTGTTACATGTCTTCACATCCGGATTAAAGCCTGCCTGTAGAATGGTGCAACTGTTGCGGCATGATGTATAGGTGCTATCTGCATCATGTAAAAGAAGCATCAATGTGGCCATTGAGCATGACACACATTGTTGCAGTCAAGTGAGGAAGCAAGAGATGCACTAGTCAGTAAGGTGGTACACTGGATGTTTGATGCAACTGAAGAGAACTGAAGAGAATATTAATTATATTCAAGGGATCTACATTCTGAAATGGCATCTTACTGGTGACCTTGAGTTTCTTAGTATAAGATGTATGGACTCTATGTGATTACATAAGCCACTTGAGAATAGTACCCCTTTTGCTCTTTTCAAATCGCCTCCAGCTTCCTGGATGAAACTTCTGTGATCAAGTACAATGGAATCCAAGGAATGGAGGACACAAGAACCCCTACTATCAATAACTGACCCAGTATTATCAGGCAAAACAGGCATGGGTGTTTCCCTACAGGTTTTGAATATGAGAAAGTATTCACTGGGGAGTGCTGAGTACATATACCTTGTAGCAAAGATGAAAACCAGATTGCAAGGTCACTATCTTAGTATATCACCCCGTCCGTATGAGACACCTGCATTGCCATCCCTAAGAAAAGAAATAATTATGTGACATTTGTCTATCAAAAGTTATTCAACTCAATCTCAATTTGCGTGCATATTCAAAGCATTAAAAGAGTATCAGCGGACTCGTGTAGTAACGTAGAAACAAATTAAAAAGCAACATCGTACCCTTCTCATCGTTTTGAAGCTATTTATCTCGAAAAATATAAGCGGGATTCGCGGAAAACTGAAATACACTGTAGTTCAAACCGCATCCCAAGAGATATCATACATTCTAACACACCCACAGAAACACATGCACGCATACAAGAGTTTCTAAAACCTGTAACGCCAACACGCTTCGTGTACTAAAAGTATCAAGTTTATCTCGGCTGATCAACACTGCTATATTCTCAGTGGCCGTGTGCAACACTTTTGTATCCAGTGAAAAAATACCTTTAAAAAATATCGCTAGCTACCAGGGGAGGGGGGCAAAAAAAAAAAAGTACTCTAAAATCTGCGAATACGCCATCCCCCAACTTTGAAGACTACTAAGATTTTTTTTTTTTTAATGCACTTAAGGTTGCACCACGGCGACGTATACAGGTATACTCATCATGGGTTTGTATTGAATCGAATGCATTTCATTTAAGAATGCCACTATGGCCAGTGTCATTCCAAATTACCAAATTGAAGTTGACTTAAAAAAACAACAACCTATAGACCTAGGTTCAGGGTAGTAATGTACATTTAAGTCCAGGTTAGGCCGATGTAGGTACATTTAGGTCCAGGTTAGGCCTGTGTAGGTACATTTAGGTCCAGGTTAGGCCTGTGTAGGTACATTTAGGTCCAGGTTAGGCCTGTGTAGGTACATTTAGGTCCAGGTTAGGCCTGTGTAGGTATATTTAGGTCCAGGTTAGGCCTGTGTAGGTGTAGGTAGTACATGTAGGATCAGGGTAGGCCTATGTAGGTCCAAGTTAGGCCTGTGTTGGTACATGTAGGTCCAGGGTCTGACTGGTGGTGATGAACACTTAGGCAAAGATGCCGCATTGATGACATCATTCTGTAAATTGCCCTTGAAGATATAATTGTGTGCTATGTAAATTAGCTAGCTGAATATATAGTGTATTGTCTGATCTGATGTTAGGCTGCCTGGTGTACATGTACATATGGATGTACTAGCTATAGCAGTTCTAAGAGAGCAAATTGTGTATGTTTTTAAAAAGCACATACTATATGTAGCACCTATATACAAACCACAAATCGTGTGCAGACGTGTTTTGGTGATGATGACATGGGCCTTTAGGCCTGATGCGGCGATGCCAGCAAGTATTAGTCCTGATGCCATAACATGAGAGGGAGTGGAGTGTGCTTTGGGCCTGATGCAGAGGCTCTTTGGCCTAGACTGCTCAGCGCTCCGATGTGTAGACATAAAGTTTTCCGTTACGAACCTTCACGTAAGTACAGTTAAATTTGAGCGCTATACGTGTACTGTTACTGACGCTCTAGCCACACACATGCAGACAAAGATTGAACGATATGTAGCCTACGAGGTCGTTCTGTACTGGAAAGTGCTAACGAATCAACTTAAATTTTCTGTGTAAGCTGCATGACTATATAAGTGCCGATGCGCGATGACGATGTCATGTAGCCCTCACCATTACATGTTATAATCTTCAACAGAATTAACTTATTGTGCACATTTATTCACCATTATGACAATTATTGTCAACTACATTTTTGGCAGATGACGCAAGGCGTTGCGCAATGATATACATGTATGAATAAATTGGGCGCCAGCGGTAGAAATTATTTTGTCTTGATTTTAGTTAAAGAACGGTTCATGATATCAATTTATAAAGTACACAACATAATCAGACCAATTTATTGTCATGTTTAAATTCAATTTGAAAATAAATCGCAAGATGACCACCGATGTATGGGCGATTGCTCGATATGTTTAGAAAATTAATAGCGTTGAAGGATGAATTTATGTGCGGATTGCAAGATTCGCGTATACAACGGGAGCTTTTGTGTGTGAGAGACCTCACCCTAGAGCAAGCGCTGGATAAGGCCCGTTCAATAGAGATTGCATGTGTTAAAAGAGACAGCGAGTCTTCAGCAGCGAAGCAAGAATGTAGAGCTAGGGTTGTAAGGGTGAAGAAGTGGCAGATTTCCTCAAAGTAACCACGAAACAAGGTCCTAGGAAGGGAAGTTTTAGATGTGGAGGAAATAATCATGCAGCAGATTATTGTTTCCATAAAGAGAAAGAATGTAACAGTTGTGGCAAGGTGCATGGGGCATCTAGCGAGAGTATATGCCGGATGAAGAAAAGCAAAAAAGGTATGATGACACACATGGTGGGAGCAATGGAAGAAGAGGATAGAAATTATGAAGACATTGAAACTGATAATGAAATGTATGTGCATAAAGTTAATAGTAATATTAGGCACAAAAAGTTGGTGACTGAATAGTGCAGACATTAAGTTTGAAGTAGACACCGGAGTGGAGTTGTCTCTTATTCCCCTTAAGACATACAAGGAAAATCTGGCAATGGTTACATTGTACCCATTGTCAGTAGTCTTGAGACTGTATGATGGGAGCATACTGCCTACCAAGGGAGAAGGTTTGGTGGAAGTGACGCAGGGTTCCCAGCAGGCTACAGGCCGATTTGTAGTTGAAAATGCTGATTTTCGGTTACCCTTATTGGGGCGTGACTGGTTAGGGAAGTTGTGGCTAAATTGGCAGGAGTTATTTCAGTCTTGGGATCCAAGGGTTAATGCATTATACACAGCTGACTGGATAAATAAGTTCCCAGATGTTGTTAAGGATGGGTTAGGCTGGCTAAAAGGAATTGTAGCTGAGATTGAGCTCAAAGGCAAGGTAAAACCAGTGTTTTGTAAGTGCAGGGCAGTACCATTTGCATTGAGGAAGCAAGTGGAAGAGATATTCAATAGCAGGTACAAGATGGGGAATTACAACCAGTTGAGCAGAGTGAGTGGGCGCCCCCATAGTGGTGATCAAGAAGAAAGACGGGGGAATGAGAGTGTGTGCCGATTTACAAAAATGAATCCCTTTATGCTCCCCATAGTCTATATGAACCCTGTCCCATGGAGAGCTCGGATACTGCCATGGATAATGCAGGGCCAGCTGTGGCATTGAAGACACCATCCTACATTTATCACAATGTGCCACTAATCTCTCTATGTCTCGATCTAGATTGGGCCACCATACATAACTTCTCACGAGTTCCTTCATTCGAACTACACCTAAATGCCCATCATGTAACTCATCCAGTAATGCTGACTGTAACTTGGATGGAATAATGACTCACTGTTCCCACAGCACACAACCATCATGGCAACTAAGTTCATTTCTCCTTCTATGGAATGGATCCAAGCTGTGACTGGACATATTCCATCGGCCATGGAGCACCGATTGTAACACGGTTGCTAACATCTTATCTCATCGAGTGGCCTTGGCAATATCATGTGCTGTGACTGGCAAGGTACAACACTCCACAGCTAAAATGCCTTCCTCCTTATTGTTTTTATCCTCACCACCTATGGACAGAGGCAACCTTGACATCAATACTTCACAATAATTTTCAGATCCAGGAACATATTCAAGACGATATTGGTATGTACTCAAAAGAAGTGCCCCTCTTTGAATCCTGGTGGCAGCTAAGGAAGGAATGCCTTCCTGTAACCAAACAGCTTGCACAGTGGTTTATGGTCTGTTACCAAACTCTTTCAATGAAACTTCTTGATTGCAAAAATTATAGCCAAGGCCTACCGCTCTATCTGTGCATACTTGGCTTCAGTTTTGCTCAATGATCTGGATGTATACATTCCAGGTTGCTCCTGACCTCTGATGACATGCATTAAACATGCTCCAACACCAACTGCAGATGCATCACAATAAAGTTTAACAGGCTTTGATTTTTAAAAATGAGCTAGAATGGGTGACTTACACACTAACTCCTTTGCTTCTTTAACTGCTATGTCATGTACCTTAGTCCATTTCCATTTCACATCCTTACATAAAAGTTGATACAAAGGGTGTTAACTGAGGAAGAAACTATTCTATGTCTTCAGACCCAAAAACGACTTCAATTCCACCCTGTTGGTCGGCATGGGTGCTTCTACTACTCCTTTCACTCTTTCGTCTGTTAGTTGAATGAGATACTATGCCCTAAAAATTCCACAGTGTGTTGAAAAAATATGACATTTAGATAAATTCACTCTCTCAGTCCATATTGCTGTAAGCGCTCAAAAACCTGACAGAGGTTAGCTTCATGTTCCTGTCTCGTAGCACCTGTCACCAATATACCATCCTTATAATATACAGTTCTTTTACCCCCTTGCCCCCCTGCTAATGGTGCAATTATTTCTTCTGGAGTAGGCAAAGGAAAGGTTTTTGTTATAAATATGGGTTGATGGTCATTCTAAAATCGGCACACACTCTCATTCCCCCGTCTTTCTTCTTGATCACTATTATGGGGGCTGCCCACTCACTCTGCTCAACTGGTTGTAATTCCCCATCTTGTACCTGCTATTGAATATCTCTTTGGCACATTGTGAATAATGTAGGATGGTGTCTTCAATGCCACAGCTGGCCCCACATCATCCATGGCAGTATCCGACTCTCCATGGGACAGGGTTTATATAGACTATAGGGAGCATAAAGGGATTCATTATTTAGTGTTAGTTGATGCTTATAGTAAATGGACAGAAGTCCGTTACAAGTCAACAACAAGTCAGCAAACAGTGGAAGTTCATCAAGATATTTTTGCAAGGCATGGATTCCGGAGGATTTTTGTCTCTGACAATGGCCCACAATTTTTGAGTGCAGAATTTGCTTCATTTCTAACAAGGCATCACATACTACATCGCACGTCAGCTCCATATCATCCAGCGACCAATGGTCTTGCTGAGAATATGGTTAAAATGTGCAACAGTGGTAAGACAAGCAAGCAGGTTTTCCATGGCCATATCAGAATTTCTGAGAACCTATAGAAATGTCCCTCACACTATTACAAACTGTCTCCTGAGACCATTTTTGGTCGTGCACTGTGTACACATTTATCAATGGTATTACCAGACATGGGTCAAGCAGAGATCTCAACACAATGGCAATACAACTTCTCTCGCACATTCTCTGTTGGTGATAGAGTGTGGGTAAGGGATTCCGACCATCAGCAGTACACAAATTGATACAAGGTGAGATCACAGTGAGAATCGGTGCAAAGTGTTATGTATGTTTCTGAGATTCCATCATCGTTGTGCATATTTAGAAAAGACAAATTATGATTTTGTTTATGAATTATCCGCCATCCGATTTTATAAAATATTCAAGAATACGGGCTATTAATCATGTACAGCGAAAATCTATACTTGATAATTACTAACTATTTCAGCATGATACTTCACTTGCGGCAACGGAATCGTGTTGCTCAGTATCCTCTGTCTTAGATTTTAACAAGAAAATTTGAAAGTTTTGGTTCCTGGAGGCAAAATAGTGCTTTCCATAGACAAGTACATAAAATGCATTTTTTCTGATCTAATTACAGTATTCCGCCAGCTATAAATCTTGATTCGTGTTGGATTTTTCACTTGTGGCAACAGATTCTGGAATCAATGTGTTTTACTGTGGTGAAAACATATTTTTTACCTTAAACCTGTCTGTTCCTGGTATTATAATAGCTCATGATTCAATGATTACTATAAAAAATGGCGGCAATACCATATATGGACCTACTCTTGTAACACCCTTGCTCGTTCGCCGGCTCCATTTGGAAAAATTAATAAGCAACACATTAGCATTAATTCATAATTAAATTACAATTTATAAAATTCTGCAAGATATTTATAACTAACACCTCAAGTCTTTTTTTTTTTCATATACAAGGTCAGTTACTAAGCACGCGAGAGTGGTGAAATCATCGGTACGCAGCGCGCGTAGTACAAACCGTGGGGCTATTTTAAGGTCAATACCTTACAGAACGCTTACCTTTCAAATAGGCGATGAAAAGTGTCCACCAAAAATAAGTATGGCACGCTTTGATGACTCCTGCCTCGATTTGCCCTATAGAAAGGTGTGATTCGCGCGATCACGGAGTGCGAGCATAGGCTTAATGGCTCACGTGATGCGCTTCCAATCTATCATATCCTGTAAAATCTCTTTGAAATGACTTGGATTAAGCTGAACAGAGGAGCTGACCAATTCAGAAGGCAGAATTTGCGCTAACTCTCCAATAATGCCTGCTGCTGCTTCTTCAAAACGATTGTCAAGCTCAGTAATTTTAAATGGTCCAGCATTGGAATAGTTAATGTCTAATATACCGGGCGTCCTCCCGGGGGTACAATTGTCTACCGCGGTGTACAGATAATAAATTTATTCACGTTCTGCCAGTTTAACATCCCCATGGATATTACCTCTAATATCTATGCTTTAACGTTGGTAACTCAACCAAACACGACCTAGCGGGGCTGTAATAACACATTTAGGATGTTTGAACCAAAATATGATGTTTGATAGATCACTCGTTGAAGGCACTAACTCCCAATCCATGACTTGTCTACTGACCCGGTGATAATACTGTACGTTAGTTTGAAAAGTAACCACGCGTATCGCAATCGAATAGCCTGCTTCACTTTGATGCGCTGACTCGGAACGAAGAAAAAGTATTTTAGCTTGGAGATTTCGGGCCAAACTCAAGGACCTGAACACCGTCAAATATAAAGGGGATGTTAAACTGGCAGAACGTGAATAAATTTATTATCTGTACACCGCGGTAGACAATTGTACCCCCGGGAGGACGCCCGGTGCATGCATTAGACATTAATGTTCGTCGGTAATACTAGCTAGCATTAACTGCAGGTGCATTTGACCGATGGAGTTGGTAGCTTGCAATTCGAGGACAAGACTCTTCAATTCCAACACTGTGCATGAGCCAGTGCAACTGCATCTGTTTCCTGAGAAAAAATATCTGAGATCCATTGCATTGACGCGTTTAACAGCTCGCACCTTTCGGTCGCGGTAAGATAACTAATACAATTAACCACGTATGTAATTAATTATTCATTCTTTTGGGGCAAGGGGGTGGAGGGGGGGGGGGGGGTTAAGACCCCAAAGACCCCCCTCCCCCCCCCCCCCCCCCCCCCCCCCCTGAATCCGCCCCTGATTCAGGGAATTAAACAATGAGAGTACAAATACTCCTACAGAAGGGTATTGCATTAGCATGATTTGAAGCACAATATATAATTTGCCAGACGGCAATCTGATGAGTACATGTACAATCATTTATACCTGCATTCAACTAATGTGACGTGGGACATGCAAACTGAATTGTGCTGCTGATGAAAAGGTCTGTAAGACCCCTTAGGTTTCCCATGGCGATGAATATTATTGAACCTACCCTATCATTGCAGTGTGCAGTAGGTCAGTCAGACATAGTGATCTAGTATGGTGGCATTCAGCACTGCTGAATGCCAGTCATCTGGTCCCCAGGCTAATACTGAAACAAAGCTAGCAATATTTCATATGATACCGCTCTACCAGGAGTCCAACACAACAAATAAAAATAATAACAGGCACGAACCTGACATTGCCACTCAGTGCAGTACTGATATGGCATAGCGCTGTACTCCGACATCAGGCGGGTTGCCATAGTGCACAGATAAAGTGTTACTGGATGTGAAAACTAACTTTCCTATACGAATACTCGATTGTAACAACCCTCCAAATTCAGAACTCTCGTTACCGTAAAGAGGGTGGGAGGGGGGGGTGGGGGAGGGTGGGAGGGTGGGAGAGGAGTGGGAGGGGGGAGGGGAAATACCAATCTGTAAGTTGTGACCGACGACACATCCAACTACATATCATTAATGATTAATTTCACGAGTTCAGGTAAATTAACTAACATGTAAGATCTAATACATTATGAAATATTTTTTATGCGTTATTGCTATATTTCAATAAATTCGTTGATAAATAAATTTGATTATACAATATAGAAATTAAAATGTCTTGATTTTAGATAAACGATGCTCAATACTAATGTAATGAAGCACACATATTATAATCAGACCGATGTTTAGTACATACATGTAGTAATCTCAATTAAATAAAAGCAAGATGACCAGCGATGTATGGGCCATTTCTAGATGTACAAGCGTTCATTCCAACGTCCCTTCATTGCTATTTTTCGTTGCTAAGCGCACGCTGCCCATTTCAATCTTTCTGCATAGCGCGTATGGAGAAATGCAACGGGAGCCCTTCATTCATTCGCGGTTTGCGTAATCACGACATATTTCCGTAATCGTTCCATACACAGTATGGGGAAAGCTTACCAAATGTTTTTACAACTTAGCTCCTGACAGATTGTTAGTGCGGCACATTTGGCAAGATTTTTAAACACGTCACCATATTCTTCCCGAATAAGCCCTCGGTACCATTGAATTGTAGGGGCCTTTTCTTCAAATGTTCATGAAGTCAACGGGGTGAGTTCCTCATCACAAAATTCCACAGTCTATTACGTCAAAACCTTAAAGATCTACTGTTAGCTCCTGACAGAAACATATAGCTGATACACAAAGCAACTATTCTGCGCTTTTAAACGTAGGTAAGGTATTTGAAACTTCGGTTCCATACTCCACAGATTCCTTCTTGGATTTCATAGTGTTTCCCCCCCTCCCCCCATCTCACGCTCATTTAAGTCATTTCTAGACTACTGCATGGTGAAGCGGTGATGCTGTGTTATGTACTATATATAGTAGCTTGTACATATCCAGCGTCGTATCCATAACGCTTACCCGCGGCTGCCAGCTCTTGCTGGAGCACTATACTCCTCGGTACCCTGCACAGTAGCGTGCGCTTAAATCTTGAGCACTGTAGTGTGCATGAAGGCCTATGTTGTTTCTAAATAATGCACACGGTACGGGGGGGAAAGGGGGGGAGGGCGGGGAAGAGAAGGGGTAGGTGTACGCCACTAGAGGCTTAGCGTAGCTTGCTTGAACTGTTCTGTCGCGTTTTGCTGTACATGATTTGACTCATTTTGGGTCGCCAATGTTCAAATATGTACACTACAGTATCCCACACCATTTATAGCCCAGCAAAAGTTCTTGGGCAAGATTCCTGCCAAGAACTTGCCCAAGACTTGCCCAGAACCTGCCCAGAACTTGCCAAGAACTTTTCCAGGACTTACTCAAGATCTTGCCCAAGATGCCAAGATTATGCCAACCACATGATCTGGCCAAGACCTTGCCCAAGATCTTACCCAAGACGATCCAAGATATGATGGCAATATTCTTAGCCAATATGTGGCACATCTCAAATTTCCAACGATATACATGCACTACTTATTAAATGGAAGTAAAGAATGTTTAAAATAGCACATGAAATGGATTATATACAATAATATGAAAGTGAAGTTCAGTTTAATTGCAAATAAAAAAGAAAATAAATTGTGTGTTGACTGCAGGAAAAACTGAAATGGCGGCATACAATTCTGTCTGTATATTGATCAAGGCAGCAGGAATATATTGGTTGACATCAATTCCAAATATCAGCTAGGGTAGTGCTGAGTGTTGCAAGACAATATACATGCCAATACTACAATGCATTTATACACTGAAACATGTTGTTTAAGCATAAGCATGTACATAAGGATTTACTTCACTTACTTTCTTTTCATTCAACACCCTTTTAAGCTGAAGCTTATCACGACACTTTTGATTCAGTGATTCTGTAATTTTCGGATTATGCTGCTTTGCCAAACTTTATGTCAATGCAGTCTGTTACAAGGAAAGATGGAACATCAATGATGGTGTAGTGCATTACAATTGTACCATATTTTTTGTGATGATAATAAGGTTCAAAGAGGTCTGCGGCATCAGCCTTCTACATTCATGTATGAGTGCTTACTATTAATAATAATGGCAGTAGAAATGGGTGTGCAGAGTGCAGAACATTTACTGATAGCTGAAATGTTGTGTTCAAATTCGCTATCGCTTCCCACTACTCACTATCCCCCCTTCCCAGTATTCACAATTCCTTTTGAAGTATTTTCGTGCCTTTCTGTAAAGTAGAGAATTAGTCAACATCCTCTGCTCGGTTAGCATTATTTCCATTGCAGGATCTCTTCTGCATGAACTATGATAGCTTCTCTTAACATGTCATTCAGTTTTTCAAGATCTGTGCATGTGAGAGTTACTTACGGTAATTTACACACTGCCTATACCTATACCTTGGCAGCTGAATTGTTTTATATTGCCATGCAAACTGATCATATGTGGCATATGCATTGCCATAATATGCATGTATGGAGTCACTCTATCCTTTTAATAGCCCTGTGCCACAGAAGACAGGGCAACAAAATCTTTGATCCACTGCTTTGCCTAGATGGAGAGGTAGTGCAATTGTAAACATTGTTGCAGCTTGTTTATAGGGTACTTCACCTTTGATTCAATGACATCACTGTCTGTTGTCCAACTGCTTATGTTTTTGTGCAGCTCTTCAAAGTCCTAGTAAGCCCATAATACATGTATCTCAGAACAGAGCAAGGCATGCTAATTTAGTACTAATTTCTCACATGTACCTTCCATAGTTGGGTAATGCATTCGCTGCAGTCTTGCGGCAAGATGTCTTTGAAATAGGCAGGTAGCTTGGAGAGAACTTTCCTCATCCCTGCTCCTCCTAGTGATGTCCAATCCAGTGCAGATGAACCAGAATCCTTCGCCAAATCTGAAATGGTATACCACATGCCTGGATGCTCTCCACTAACTTCTGGAGCATTGCCCCTTGGAGTGGATCTGCCTGCTTTTTATTGACTTTGACATCCAACTGTACAACCTGCAATACTACATTCTCAAGCAGAACATCCATAACGCCTAGGAACCAATGCAGCTCATCTGGAACAACAGGTCAAGGTCAATAGGTAGCAGTGGACAGTACTTCACACTGTATGATTCCCTTGAGTTGCCAGCATGTATGATTCGATATCCTCGATAGTTTTCACCTTATGCTGTTTAGAAGTATTCCAACTATAAAATAATAATAATAATAATATACCTTTATGAGCATTGATAGTTATCTGGACACAGTGTAGCCTTACCGATCAGTTGATGGCACCAAACACCATATGCAAGCATACTTTGAATTTGCTTGTCCAAAACCCAGAAACATCAGCAAGAGCTACCAAAGCAGATTGGATTTGATCATATAGTGTGCATGTTCACCCTACCTTTAGATCGCCTCCTAAAAACAACTCCACCTGATACTGCTTTCCCTCATCCTCAATAATTTGTGATTCCAGGAGGAGTTTTATCTCCTGGAGCAGTGGTTCAAGGGTGGTTGCCAAAATGTCATGACATTCTGGCATCTTCACTACTGCCACTGTGTGATTATCTGTTCAAAGGCAATGTCATGCAGCCACCACAAAACTTACAACTAAATTACCTCGTGGTGAGAGCACACGTTGCTCCAGGTTAAGCATTGCAAATGATACTAGGAAGAAATTAGAGCACCTGCTAAACTTGGCACCATCACCACTTAGTTTTATTCTAAAGACTTCATGGTTGGAATCTGGATTCAGCTGAATCTGATAGAGTATGCAGTTAGGTACATCATGTGCTGCTGTACTTACAATAACTTCAAGTTCTTCGTGAAGCCTCTCAGTGAGCAGTAAACTCCATGGTTTGGTCCTGGTACCTGATACATCTTGGTCTTCAAGGACTGATTGAGTTCACTGTGCACACATTTAATCCGGTGGAATCTCGGAATGGTGAGCTGGACCATCGATAAACTTGTCGCTAACATTAAAACGAATAGTACCTGTGAACATATGGATCTGAACATACATGTACAAATCCTATCAAAACCACATATGTGCAGAAAAAAAATGGAGCACTGTCATCATGTACATTTACAAGTGTGTGTGTGTGTATTCGTGTGTGTGTGTTTGTGTGTGTGTGTGTGTGTGTGTGTGTGTGTGTGTGTGTGTGTGTGTGTGTGTGTGTGTGTGTGTGTCTGTGTGTGTGTGTTGCTTATCACAAACACACATACATTTGCACACATGAGACTTCTATAACTTCTGGACAACTAAAACATATATAGCAAATTAACCCCTCCCTTCCATATGCACATAGAACTTGGTGATATACACACATACACAAAAGCACACACACACACAAGCACAACCACACACACACAAGCACAACCACACACACACAAGCACAACCACACACACACAAGCACACACACAAGCACACACACAAGCACAAGCACACACATGCTTGGTGATAAAACTAAGTGGTATTGTGGTTAATTATGGCATGTGTAAATGTAGGAGGCACCAAGACATGTGTGCATATGGAAAGGAGGGGTTAATCCTTGTGTATGCGTGCTTATTACAAACAAACATACATTTACACACCTGAGACTTCTATAACTTCTAGACAACTAAAAGATATATCTAGCAAATTACCCCCTCCTTTCCACATGCACACAGATCTTGGTGATATACACACATACACACAAGCACACACAAGCACAAGCACACACATCCTTGGTGATAACTAAGTGGTATTGTGGTTAATTATGGCATGTGCAAATGTACGAGGGACTAATCCTTATGTGTGTGTGTGTCTTTGTGTGTGTGTGTGTTTGTGTGTGTATGTGTGTGTAGTGTGTGTGTGTGTGCTTGTGTGTGTGGCCATGGTGTGTGGCCATGATGTGTGTGTGTGTGTGTGTGTGTGTAGACCTATTACCAAAATCTGTGTGCATATGGAAAGGAGGGGTTAATCCTTGTGTATGTGTGCTCATCACAAACAAACATACATTTACACACCTGAGACTTCCATAACTTCTAGACAACTAAAACGTATATCCAGCAAATTGCTCCTCCTTTCCATATGCACACAGATCTTGGTGATATACACACATACACACAAGCACACACACAAGCACAAGCACACACACAAGCACAAGCACACACACAAGCACAATCACACACACAAGCACAAGCACACACACAAGCACAAGCACACACACAAGAACACACACACAAACACAAGCACACAAGCACAAGCACACACATACACACATCCTTGGTGACAAACTAAGTGGTATTGTTGTTAATTATGGCATGTGCAAATGTAGGAGGAGCTAATCCTTGTGTGTGTGTGTGTGTGTGTGTGTGTGTGTGTGTGTGTGTGTGTGTGTGTGTGTGTGTGTGTGTGAGCAATAGTAGTGCTTTAAAAAACTGAACTCATTCTTGGAAGGCTACATGTACTGGTCACATATGAAGCCATAACCTTTGTTTACACAGTTACATAGATTATTGGTGTGTCAGCTTGGTCAGTGTTATTCCAATTCAAAAACTCCACTCTTGCAGGACATAGGTAGACCTACATAGGTCCAGGGTACTAGTATAGGCCTACATAGGTCAGGGGATAGGCCTATGTAGGTACATGTAGGTCGACCAGGGTGGTACTGGTGGTGATTAACACTTAGGCAAGGATGAGGTGAAGATGAGGATAACTATTCTGATGTGACCCGCTGCACAGCATTGTGTCATTGCCCTGAAGATAAATATAATATTCATTGTCGACTTACAATACATGTAGGGTCATTGTGTTTTTGTAAACTGTGGTTATCCTAATTTGATGTTAGGCTGCCTGGGGTACATGTAGCAAACTCCCTATGTATGTAGCAAATTCTACGAGAACTAAGAGAACGTATGTTTTTAAAACACACACGTTACACGTAGCACCTATTTTATAAGTCTGTTTGGAACTGTTTCTATGGAGATGAGACGACATGTTACTCGAGGACACCCCTGTATCTATTTTTTGTACTGGGGAAGAGCAGCAGGCTCCAGGAACCCAATGCTGAGACTGACCATCTGGAGTGTTCAACACGTCCAGGAACCCATCCACCTCAGGCTCAGCAAATTTACTCAAGGACTGGAGTTTTGACCCTATAGGTTCCACTCTACCAGGCCAGGCGTCAGCTAATCTGGAAAGGGCATGCACTTCTTCATCAAGCGTCCAAAAATGACCAAATGGGCAGGTGTGTTGAGCATACCAAAGGCAGGCACATATGTCCAGCTCTGGCAATGGAGGCCTACAGAGAATGCTGCCACTGTTCGTCTCACTCCTCACCCCTCTCAGAAATGAGAACAAAGATGCGTACGAGCTCAGGGCAATTGTTTACTTGCATTTTCCAATACGTCATTGTTTATGGTGGTAGAAATAGCCTCATCATTGATCAATTTGTTTATGTTCACAAGGATCCATTTTACAGCTTGTGTTTTTGTTTAGAACTTGTCCACGGAATGCAGAGCATTATGAGGCAGCACAAGGCTATGCCAGTTATCCTCCCTATTTGCACATACATGTACTGCAGTGTCAGGTAAGGATCATACACATGTGTGTGTGTGCAACAAACAGTGTGTGTCGCTGTGTGTGAATGACAAACCGTTTGTGTGTGTGGGTGGGAATGAGACAGTTGACAGTTTTTGAGTGTGCGTGTGTGTGAATGACAGACATTTTGTGTGTGTGTGTGTGTGTGTGTGCGAATGAGACAGTTTGTGTGAGCGGTGTGTGTTGTGAAGCTTGTGTGTGTGCGTGTGATTAAGTTTTGCTTGTACCTTGCCTTTGGGGGGAGGGGGGATGAGTATGTTGAGTCATTTTGTCAGTGTGATGTTTTTGCTATATAGTCTTGAAAAATAGCATCACAGGGCAAAAGCAATGTAACAGCTTTCACTACAAGTGCACTAAAGGTTAGTTTGCACCCCCATGCTGGTGTCACATTCTAAGTATTGTATGTCAGCACAAATTAAGGACATCTAAGTCTGTTTGCTGGGTTTGTGCATGGAGGTTACATGTAACCAAGTAATGTTATGGTACTCATTCTTTCTGAAAGAAGTAATTTTTGGCTAATGCAGGTTATCCAGAGGGATACACATTTGTATATTGTCTTGGGCCTTGCCAAGGTCCACCATCAGATGGCGGCAATACAGACATCCAACGTCTTCAGGAGCTGGCACGTAAGCCTATAAGGCACCTGAAATGTTTTTGAATTTAGAAGGTCCACACCCGTCAACATATATTCTTTTGGCTGTGTGATGATAAGAGTTGTTCCAGAATAAAAGAGTGTGGGGTGATGTGGTGGATGGAACACCCTGATGGTACAAGAAGATCTGCAAGATTGCACACCAAACGACCCTCTGCTGCTGACATATGGAGTACTTTATGTCCTGAGTTTGTTTTCTGTTGACATATGCAGTACATGTACATATGTTTACTCAATGAATTACATTTGACAATGCTTTATGTATACAAAGTGTACATGAAACAGTTTTAAGAAGGAATACATGTAGTCAGTGTATTCAATACTGTGATACCAGCAATTAAAGAGTTCCAAATTCAAAGCTGCATACATTAGCAGACCCTTCATCCCAATAAGAGGGTGTGGCTGTGTAAGGTAACAAATGCATATGAACAGACGCAGGCAGACATTACGAACAGGAAAATAGTAATAATGGCTTTAAAGTCATATGTCTGCGGTCTAGCTACACACATGCAGACAAAGATTTAAAAAATGGCACATCTTGATGTTATCGATCTAGGCATACACTGTATCTTCGTAGGTCGTAGCTGCATAGTCCAGAGATACTATCTATGATAGCTGTACTGGAAAGTGCTAACGAATCACTGGTAAGCGTATCAGTACACGTGCGCGCCTAATTCATTGAGCTGCAAGCAGGCTAAACGAGTACTATAAACAACCCACCACTATATAGGTCAAAAGTGTCCATGACGACGTCGTGTATATTAATTATAGTAATAACCTTCACCATAACACATTAGTAGTGAGCTAAGATGGGTGGGGATAGCAGGCCTGTGACCTGTTTACGTAAGCATTTGGTGGGCAAATTTTTGGGTGGTTGAAGTGAAAACGTGAGTCATGCCACATACGTGTGCTATAGTAAATGCAAGAATCGAACAGCAAGGGGGGAACAAGAAATTCTTCCGTTTTCCAGTCAAAATAGATATGGCCCATGATATGGGCTGCGGATATGAACCGAAAAGATTGGTCACCAACTGAATGTATCAGGAAAACCATTGTATCCCATCCCTTCTTCACTGAGCAAATGTCTAAATCTTCAAGCAATTTGGGTCGCCATTCAAGACGCGGAAACGTTCTAACGGATTGAAGAGGAAGAGGGCTGAAGTCTACTAACTACTATAAGAATGGTAAGGAGCCGAGGAGATGTTTTCGGATTTTTTATGTGGCGCCAAATGCGCCCAGGGGACAGATTGGCAACTACTGAGAACAGCGAGGTGGCGAGTAGTTGAGACAGAATTCTCAGTTGATAAATCATATGGGAACCTGCAATAGCATGCAAAGGCAGGCACAAATTGATAAGTGACAGCCTGCACATGCTACGGTCTTCTACATACGCTAGTTACATGCCAAAGGTTTGCTTTTACCAACGATTCTAGGGAATTTATTGTAAAGTACATTTCGTAAGTATCGGTGTATGCGTAATAGTCAATAGTGTATCAACATGTGCATGGTTTTGTGGTGTACAGAACCACATGTTGACACACTATTGACTTACTTACGATACGTACTTTACGGCAATATTCCCTAGAATCGTTGGTTAAAGCAACCTTTGGCATGTACCTAGCTTATGTAGAAGACCGTCATACAGTGTTATAGCTTGTGCAGACTCTTTTTGTGCAGATTCCCATGTGATTTATCACCTACCAACCAAATCAACCAACTGCAATTAACTCTTTCGCGGGCAACAGCGCAATATTGCGCCGCAGTAACCATTAACGCTTTTGGAGGCCATAACATATTGTTCAGAGGAAATATTATTTGCTTGTCAAATTCGCAGAACTTGTTTACAAGGAGCGTTTTCCCGAAACAGCAACTGCCAAAGCACTAATTTAATTTATACTAATTTTAACTTCATGATCACGGCTTCAGTTAACTGAAGCTGTGATCATGAAGAACTTTAAATTAGCATCATTTCGAGGGAATTATTGCAGTGACTTTCCTCTGAACAATGTGTTGCTGTCTCCAAAAACATTATAATGGCTTGATTCTTTATAGCAACTGCGGAGCAATAATGCGTTGCCGCCCACGTAAGTTTCGGTCAAATAAGCGGCAGTTTGAAAAATTCGACCCATTCTTTCGGGGAACTGGGTTTAATGATTTTCAGTAGTTGCACTATACGATGCAATGATAAAGTGTTTAGGCCATACGTGCATCATAACAGATAGCTACTGTAACTGGAAAAAGGCGGTTGAAGTGAAGATTTCAGGACACCAAAAGTCACCGCCCCCCCCCCCCCCCCCCCCCCCCAATTTTAAATTCCCTCCGCGGCCCCTGCCATGGTTGGCAGTGATCTCTTAGTTTAGGACTTCCAAGCAGTTATTTTAACATTCTAAAAACATCCATGCATCCAGTGTGTAAGATTAAGTTTTGAATTAGGCATTTGCTATTTTGAATAAAAATAAAAATTCTCAATTGAAATGTATTGTGACATAGTCACAATTGGTCGATATATGATTAACGGTCTTCTATACCATATAAGCTAAGTACATCCAAAGGTTTGCTTTTACCATACGATTCTAGGGAATTATGTTTCGTACATGCGTAATAGTCAATAGGGGTTCTTGTACACCACAGGGTTCACAGCTTACAATAAGCAGGAAACATGACAAAACCCCCCTCCGCTTATTTAAGCGTATCGTTTTCATCATATTTCATACCCTTAGCGACAGCCTGCTAAAATAAAAAGAATGCTGAAGGAACTGGCTCTTCTTGTGACCTTACTGGCGCTTGTAGCTGACGCCCGTCGTCAGCGCTATGAGGTTCAGACCGTAAGAGTCGAATAGGTATTTAGGATGATATCGTGCAGGTGCAGTTAAACGATCCAGTTGTGATGAGCGAAGAGGTTGATATCAAAGAGTCCCTGAGGGCTGATGATGGCGAACTATTGGGTAACCGTGACGACAGTAAGAGTGACTCCGTTAGGTTTGCATTGATTTATAGTTTCACCCCGTATTTGAAGAAATGATGATCAGCGATTTGAGGCCAAAAAGCTCAGGAAGTGTGACGCTACAGGTCAGAGTGAATAATCCGTGTATAGCATAGCATAACTCGAATTCTAACATCTCCTTGCCGCAATGAAATTAGGAGGAGAATGTAAGTGTAATGAAATTGCATTTTCCATTGTGTCTTACCGTGCCTGCTTTTTTCTTGCCAATCATGAACAATGCAGTGTGTAAGTATCAACGATGCTGCATTTGACATTGTACCTTATCTACCAACTTATGCCTTATAACCATGGTCACCATCATGAAAACTGCAGACTGTAAGAATCAATAATATTACTTTTCCCATTGCACCTTATACCTCAACTTATTCCTCTCTCCATCAATATCTCAATGAACAATCAGTTCTTCGTTGTAAGTATCAAAGATGTTGCATTTCCTATCACACTTTTACCTCAACTTATTCCTCATTTTACAATTAATGAACAATGCAGGTTGTAAGTATCAATGCTGTTGCATTTCCCATTGCACCTTAACGTGCCTACTTATTCCTTGTCCTCCTTGATTATCAATATGAACAATGCAGAATGTAAGTATCAATGCTGTTGCATTTCCCATTGCACCTTATCATGCCTACTTATTCCTTGTCCTCCTTGATTATCGATATGAACAATACAGCCTGTAAGCATCATTGCTGTTGCATTTCTCATTGCACCTTAACATGCCTACTTATTCGTTGCCCTCCTTGGTTATCAATATGAACAATGCAGAATGTAAGTATCAATGCTGTTGCATTTCCCATTGCACCTTAACATGCCTACTTCCTCCTTGGTTATGAACAATGCAGCAGGTAAGTATCAATGCCGTTGCATTTCCCATTGCACCTTACCATGCCTACTTATTCCTTGTCCTCCTTGATGATCATTATGAACAATGTAGCCTGTAAGTATCAATGCTGTTGCATTTCTCATTGCACCTTAACATGCCTACTTATTCGTTGTCCTCCTTGGTTATCAATATGAACAATGCAGGATGTAAGTATCAATGCTGTTGCATTTCCCATTGCACCTTAACATACCTACTTATTCCTTGTCCTCCTTGATGATCATTATGAACAATGTAGCCTGTAAGCATCAGAAATGTCGCATTGTACCTTAACATGTCTACTTTTGCATTGCTGCCATGGATGCTACTCGAACAATACAGGATGTAAGTATCTGTATTTGTCTTAACATGTCTAATTATCTCAGCTTTATCGCCATGCATGAGCATATGTTACAACAATCCAGCTCAGTTGTATCAATAATCATGCTGCATTTCCCATTCCGCCATAATATGCCAATATTTCTCATTCATCATGCTATTAATCAGAAAGTATTAATGACATTGCATTTCCCATTCTACCATGCATCCACATGCCTCCTTACTCCTGGTCAACATGGATGCTATTACAGTCCGAAGCAGCGAAGCGGTGTGTAAGTATTATTCTTGATATAGAATCATCAATTGCACATTAACCTATAATGTATTCCTTGCCAACATGGATACTATTACATATAATGCAGAGCGTAAGTATCAATGATGTTGTATTCTCATTGGCCATTTGCATGCCTAACTCATTCTTTGTCACCATGGATACTAATTCAACAATGCAGGCTGTAAGTATTAATGATGTAGCATTTCCTTTTTAATTGCATCTTACCATGTCCCCTTGTTCATTTTCACCATTGGTACCATGATGAACAATGCAGCCTGTAAGTATCTATGATGTAACCTTACACATTGCATGTTGACATATGTTCAATTATTTTGGCCTTGTCACCATGGATGCTATTACTATCCAGTGTGTAAGTTACAATGATGTACTAATTTCCCATAGAACCATTACCGGATCCATGTTGCCATGGATACTATCATAAACAAAGACCATTGTAACTAAAATTGAAGTTGCATTTCTCGTTGCACCTTTTTCATGCCAACCTACTTATCTGTTGCCATGGATACTATTGGATACTATTTATGAACAATGCAGACTGTAAGTATCAGTGATGTTACACTTCCCATTGCACCTTACCATATCTACTTATTCATGGATACTACTATGAACAATGCAGTTTGTAAGTATCAATGATGTTACACTTCCCATTGCACCTTACCATATCTACTTATTCGATGTTTCCATGGATACTATTATGAACAATGCAGGAGGTAAGTATCAATGATGTTGCATTTCCCATTGCACCTTACCATATCTGACTTATTCAATGTTGCCATGGATACTACTTTGAACAATGCAGCGTGTAAGTATCAATTATGTTGCATTTCCCATTGCACCTTACCATACCTACTTATTCAATGTTGCCATGGATACTATTATGAACAATGCAGTATGTAAGTATCAATTATGCTGCATTTCCCATTGCACCTTACATACCTACTTATTCAATGTTGCCATGGATACTACTATGAAAAATGCAGGGTGTAAGTATCAATGATGTTGCATTTCCCATTGCACCTTACCATTTATTCAATGTTGCCATGGATACTACTATGAACAATGCAGCATGTAAGTATTAATGATGTTGCATTTCCCATTGCACCTTACCATACCTACTTATTCAATGTTGCCATGGATACTATTATGAACAATGCAGTATGTAAGTATCAATGATGTTGCATTTCCCATTGCACCTTACCATACCTACTTATTCAATGTTGCCATGGATACTACTATGAACAATGCAGCGTGTAAGTATCAATTATGTTGCATTTCCCATTGCACCTTACCATACCTACTTATTCAATATTGCCATGGATATTACCATGAACAATGCAGGGTGTAAGTATCAATTATTTTGCATTTCCCATTGCACCTTACCATACTTACTTATTCAATGTTGCCATGGATATTACCATGAACAATGCAGTATGTAAGTATCAATGATGTTGCATTTCCCATTGCACCTTACCATACCTACTTATTCGTTGTTACCATGGATACTATTATGAAAAATGCAGTATGTAAGTATCAATTATGTTGCATTTCCCATTGCACCTTACCATACCTACTTATTCGTTGTTGCCATGGATACTATTAATGAAACAATGCAGAAGGTAAGTATCATTGATGTTGCATTTCCAATTGCACCTTAACATGTCTACTTGTTCTTTGTCACTATGCACACTTTATGGGCAATTCAGTGTGTAAGTGTTAATAATTTCCCATTGTACGTTAACATACCACTTATTCCTTGTCACCATGGATACTATTTTGTACAATGCAGTGTGTAAGTATCAAAGATGTTGCATTTCAATTCCACCATAATATACTTATTTATTCCTTAATATTATGATTCCATTGTGTACAATGCAGTGCGTAAGTATCAATGATTGCATTTCCCATTGCACTTCAATGTGACTAACAACAATTTCTTGTCACCATGGATGTGCAATACTGAAGCCGGTAAGTTTCCAATCAAGTTAGCATGTGTCATGTTTTGCTATGCTCTCACTATTTATTCATGACCACCATACTCAGAAGAAATGATTGTAAGTTTGAATGATCGATCGGCTTGTGTTTCTGAATTCACAGGTATTAAACCACCACATTTATACAGGCTCGGGAAACTGTGAAGAAACCTTTTGGACAAAATGGCTTGCTGTAGCTGTTTGTAGAAATGTAGTGACTATAGTTTGATTTGGACTTAAGGCATTTATTAAAAGCTGTTATGCTCATGAGAAATAGGTCCCAAATTCACTCCTCCGCATGAATTTGACATACCTCTTATAAGGCTAATCTTTAAACTTTGGGTGTAAATGCATGAATAATATATAAGGAACCACAAGTAAATAAAAACATTCTCTACGAGAAAGTTGGTGGGATATAGGATTTGCAGGCAATTGGTGGTGTAAAAAGCAAGGAAACAAGGTCTTATCAGAAAGGAAAATGTAATAGTCGTATATTTATAGCACATTTGTAGGCATATATTGTTTCTGTGCTAAATATAGGACTATTACATTTTCCCTTCTGATAAGACCTTGTTTCCTTGCTTTTTACACCACCAATTGCCTGCAAATCCTATATCCCACCAACTTTCTCATAGAGAATGTTTTTATTAACTTGTTTCATTGATTTTTTTTGTATGTACATGTACAACGGGTTGTGTGACGTCTTATCTGTGGGTGCAAGTAAAATTTTAGTTAAAGGTGGGATGTGCGTTTTAATTATTCATATTTACCGATGATTGCTTTGGTTTAATATAGTTAAACACCATTACCAAGACAATCACGTGAGACGTGACACGCATGCGCATGTCAATAGTGCGCTCATTGTGTGCGAAGCAGCGAAATAATTTTTTTTTGTGCTGCCTCAAGAGCATATAGCGCTTGCCGTTACAAGTTTACAACAATGGTAAAATTAACGGTGATAACAGCACACAAACACATATAGTACATTAGTAATAGTACACATGAAAATACTCCGCGTAAAAGTTCACTTCACCGCCTCGTCCTCGTCCTCTGTCTCCTCGTCCTCTGTCCTCTGTCTCCTCGTCCTCGTCCTCTGTCTCCTCGTCCTCTGTCTCCTCGTCCTCTGTCCTCTGTCTCCTCGTCCTCGTTCTCTGTCTCCTCGTCCTTGTTCTCTGTCTCCTCGTCCTCGTTCTCTGTCTCCTCGTCCTCGTTCTCCTCGTCCTCTGTCTCCTCATCCTCTGTCTCCTCGTCCTCATCCTCTGTCTCCTCGTCCTCGTCCTCTGTCTCCTCGTCCTCTGTCATCTCCTTCCATTACAATAGCATCTCCAGCACCGCCGCCGTCGATACCTCCCGGACCCCTTACAACAGCATCTCCAGCACCACCGTCATCTACCCTTACAACATCGCCGCCCTCTCCAACACCGCCATCCTCTGCATCCATGTTCTCTAGACTTTGGACTTCTTCTGCTGTAATATCCATGATGCGATGTGAGCATGCCTTTATGAATTGCTTATATAGGCCTTTTGAATGTTCAAGTTTGTTTGAAAGGCTGGGCTTGACCTTCTTACATCAGGCCTAGGGAGGAGCATGCTCATAAAAGGCTGGACTTCACCTCGTTTGAAGTAGGACATGTATTCATTTTTTGTACAAAATAGATTTTTAGGTCATCCAGGGTACGTTCACACTTACACATGAGAGCTTTGAACAGAGACATCACTAAGGAGCATGGTACGTAGGAAAAGGCTGGACTTCACCTTGTTCGAAGTGGGACATTACTCACGCATACGGATAAGATGTCGGTGTCCTATCTCCTCAGTCACTACACACCTACCATTGAGGTCTACAGGTTTGGCCCCAAGCTGCCTTGTGTAGTTGTAAGAGGCATCATAGAAGAAAGGCTCTGAACCAGCAGTATGGTACCTTTCCCCTTCTAGGAGGTGACTATCTTCTAATTTAATTGCATTAATGGCACAAACATCCTTTAGAAAATCCCCTGCTTTTTTTCTACGCACATTCAGTACCTTTTTAAGCACTGCATCTGCACTAACTTTACTGACAGCAGCATGTGCAGATCTGGTGCACACTTTTTGTGCTAACCATGGGTGCGTCTTGCAAAAGGCATCATTTAACTGAATTAATAAAGTACTATTTATAAGAATAGCCTTTTCGAGGTCACCCTTATACTCGCTTAGTACGATATCCTTTGGTTCGTACAGAGAGTAGCTACAATGAAAAAGGAAGTGCGCAGATGCAACATTATGTATGTGCTAAACTATATTATAATACACCAAGGCTTGAAAGTTATACTCTTACATCCCACTAAAATAGTTTCATCCATGAAATCCAAATGTAAACTGAAGCCATTCTGATTCAATGCACAGATGATATCACATGTCTGATGATTATCACATGCCTGATGATTATCACTTGCCTGATGATTATCACATGCCTGATGATTATCACATGCATGATGATTATCACTTGCATGATGATTATCACTTGCATGATGATTATCACATGCCTGATGATTATCACATGCATGATGATTATCACCATGCCTGATGATTATCACTTGCCTGATGATTATCACCATGCCTGATGATTATCACTTGCCTGATGATTATCACCATGCCTGATGATTATCACCATGCATGATGATTATCACCATGCCTGATGATTATCACCATGCCTGATGATTATCACATGCCTGATGATTATCACCATGCATGATGATTATCACATGCCTGATGATTATCACTTGCATGATGATTATCACATGCCTGATGATTATCACTTGCATGATGATTATCACATGCCTGATGATTATCACTTGCATGATGATTGTCACATGCATGATGATTATCACATGCATGATGATTATCACTTGCCTGATGATTATCACTTGCCTGAAGATTATCACTTGCCTGATGATTATCACTGTAATGTAGGTCTACTAGTTTAATAGAAAAGGGCACACACCAAGTACATAGACAGACCAAAAGTACTAGCTACCTATATAAGGGTTGAACACGTGTACCCACACCTCAGGTGTTAATCACTAGTTCATTACAATTCCCCCTTCAGTTTCTTGTGTCCACACAAGGTGCATGTCCACGTGATATGATCTTATAGCCGGACAGGGGGGTTTCGAATACGTTGAGTATCTTTTGACTGGTAGAGAAATTTCAATCTGTTCCTCTTCTGGTCCAATATCTTCACCACTTTCATCCTCATTTGTGATGGGACCTTCTTGGATTATAGCTTCCTCTTCTCCTGGACCAGTGCTTCTTCTACATCTTCCCTGATGGCCTCTTCTTGGATCATATCTTCCTCTTCTCCATCTTCTTCCTCTACCATAACATGCCCACTAGCAACATCTGGCTGGTCTGGACGACTGTGTCCAACATTCTTCTCCGTTCTGCTAATCGGTTCAGGGTGACCATTATACAGTTTCAGTCGATTGCTATGAACAGTTTGACACTTTGTACCACTTATAAGCTGTATCTTGTAGTTGACTGCAGTAACTTTGTCCAAAATTGTGTAGGGTCCCCGCCACAAAGATGATAGCTTTCTGCTCAAACCCGTCTTTACAGCTGGTATGTACAACTAAACTATATCGCCTACCTGAAATGTGCTCTCCCCTGTACTTGACCGGTCAGCTGAAAGTTTTTGACGTTGATGAGTTGCATCCAGGTGCTGGCGTACTGATGAGAAGGTATCTTTGAGGGACCTCTGTACATTCTGCACATACTGTGGCAGTTTCTTCTTCAGATGCTGCACGCGTCCTAGCATAACATCCACAGGTAAGCTAGGAGAATGGCCAAACATAACAAGGAATGGTGTGTATCCAGTGGACTCATGAATAGCAGTTCGATATGCAAAAAGGACACTTTGCAAGTGATCATCCCAATCCTTTTGATTTTCAGTAACAACCTTGGAAAGCATGGCCTCCAGTGTACGGTTAAACCTTTCCACTTGTCCATTTCCTTGGGGGTGATAGGCAGTGGTCTGTGTACGTTGTATTCCCAACAATATGCACAACGACTGTATTACATCACTCACAAGATTAGCACCTTGGTCACTGTGAAGGCACTGAGGTACTCCATAACGACACACCACTTCTTCTACCAAGACCTTAGCCAGGGTAAGACTATCTGTTTTAACCAAAGGGAAGGCCTCAACCCATTTACTAAACAGGTCTGTTACCACAAGTATGTATTTGTGCCCCCTTGTCGTAGCTGGTAAGGGACCCGTGATATCCCAAGATATTTTTTGAAATGGATATTCACTGCTAATAAGTGCCAATTGGGGCTTGATGCTTGGGAATAGGATGGTTTCGTCTTTGACAACGGTCACATTGTTGGACAGCATCTTTTACATCTTGCTCATACCCAGGCCAAAAGAATCGTTCTTTCACTTTTTCAAAGGTTTTGTGGATTCCCAAATGCCCAGCATTGTTATGCAACTGTTCCAAAATGGTTTGCCTTAGGGCAATGGGAACAACTACCTGCTTGTATGGATTGCTACATGTACTAGTTTTCAATTGACGAACTAGAATGCCATCCTCTAGAAGAAAATCATCCAGTTTAGCACTGTGTTTTCCCTCCTGCAGCTTCTGGATGATCTCTGAAGTGTAAGCATCTTTTGCTTGCTCTTGCCGTAGCATTTCACTATCTCCTACACTACAGGTTATTCCATATACCTCAGAAACCTGTTCCCTATAAATTTCTGGTCGTCTTGACAATCCATCTGCATTGCCATTATTTCTTCCAGGTCTATACAGCACAATCATGTCAAACTGTTGAAGGTACAAGAGCCATCTGGTCAACCGCCCTCCTGTATCTTTAAGTCCATGAAGAGAGGTCAAAGGGTTGTGATCAGTATAGAGGGTAAAAGGTCTGCCATACAGATAAGGGTAAAATTCCTTAACTGCAGCTACCACTGCCAATGCTTCTCTCTCCACGGTAGAGTAATTCCGTTCAGCTTTATTCAACTGACGACTCCAGTATGATATAACACGTTCTTGGCCATTAATCACCTGGCTTAGGATTCCTCCTAATGCACTGTCAGATGCATCAGTTGCCAATGTGAATTTGTGTGCAAACTGAGGATATGCTAGTATTGGAGGAGATACCAGCCGCTGCTGTAATGCCAAAAAGGCTCTTCCACACTCATCTGTCCACTTGTATCCAGCTGCAGACTTCCTAGTGAGTTTATGAAGAGGTTCAGCTATAACAGAATAACCTTCAATAAAGCGACGATAATAATTAGCCAAGCCAAGAAATTGTCTTAACTCCTTGACATCGCGTGGAATAGGATATGAGGTTATAGCACGCAACTTCTCTGGGTCAGCCTTCACTCCATCTCGAGATACAATGTGACCAAGATATCGAATCTCACTTCTAGCAAAGTGGCACTTGTTAGGTTTTAGTTTCAGACCAGCATGAGGCAAGGTGTTCAAACACTGTCCTGAGTCGTTCAAGGTGTTGAGGAAATGTGGCACTGAACACAACTATATCATCAAGATATATAAGACACTGTTCAAATGTGAGCCCAGCCAGAACACATTCCATCAGCCTTTGAAAAGTTGCTGGAGAGTTGGTTAGACCAAAAGGCATGACGTTAAATTCATAATGACCATCTCTGGTTGAGAATGCTGTTTTCTCCTTATCACTTTCACTCACCTCTACTTGCCAATATCCAGAGGCTAGATCCAAGGTAGTAAAATACTGAGACCCAGAGAGTGACTCCAGAGTTTCATCAATCCGTGGCAGAGGATAAGCATCTTTATGGGTCACAGAATTAACTTTTCTGAAGTTTATGCAGAATCTCCAAGCCCCATCTTTCTTCTTTATCATTACCACTGGGGATGACCAAGGACTGCAACTCTTCCGGATCACCCCTTGCTGAAGCATCATCTTGATCTCTGTCTTAACAGTATCCTGAAGCACAAATGGAATTCTTCGGAGTGGTTGCCGAATTGGTGACCCTTCAGTGCGGATGGTATGCTTGATGACAGAAGTCCGTCCAGTGCATCCTCCTTCTGAAACAAATAGATCCCGAAATTCCCAAATCAGTCTATTTAAGTCGTGCTTCTGAGAGGGACTGAGGTTAGCTCCAGCAAGATCCACATCTGGCATACCATCACCTTGCATATTATCTGGAGAGTGCTCCTTGTCACTAACTGACATTATCTCCACACTGGAGCTGAAACTAGCTATTGACATTCCAGAATACAATGTGATAGGCTCATGCCCTGTGTTTATAACCTGAATGGGCACTTCATTTTGCGGGTCTACAGTATTCAGGCTTCTAGCAACCAACAACCTGCCTTGACCCTTATACTTAGGCTCCACCAATCCCTCTTGCCCTGCCTTTATGCCTGGATGTGTGACTGTTCCTCTAACAAACCCTTTTGACCTTGCGGAAATCTGCACTGTCTCTGAGACAGAAACAACTGCCACGATATCACTGACAGGCTTTTTTGTTTCATGAAGTTGCAAGTAGGCGGATCCCGATGTTAGTGATAATGAATTCTTCACACAATCAATTACTGCCCCGTGCTTAGCCAAAAAGTCCATGCCCAATAAACAGTCAACAGTAAGTTTCTGTACCACAATAAAAGAATGATTTGTACAGAATGTATCCATTGTGATTTCAATGTTCACACGACCAACTACGTCCAGTGGGCTTCCATTTGCACCGATCGCAATAGGCGCCACGTTGCTAATTTTGGCACGGATACTAGAGGGTAGAACGCCATAGGTCACTACCGATACTGCTGCCCCTGAGTCTATCAAAAAGCCCAAGGGTCGACCTGCTAACATCCCTTGTACTTGTAGGGTAGTGAAATTAACCCCACATACCTTCAATGACGTCCTATCGCTCCTCTCTTCTTCTCGATCCGAGACGACTCCACGCGTCTCTTTACCATAAGAGCAGTTTCGACGTATGTGTCCCTCCTTGCCACATCTGTAGCAACGGCGACGTGGACGCGTATCGTTCACCTGCTTCTCTCCAAAACGTGCCTCCAGCCCCTCCAACCTTTTAAGCACCTGATCCAGCGTCTTCTGAAGCTCCTCGTTCCCCCCTGAGGTATCCGACAATATCTTGGCTCTCACTGCTTGCACTGGTGCTATTCGATGGCCATCCTCAAATGCCAGTGCACGCTCAATTGAGACAGCATCCTTCACAGCCTGGTCCAAAGTAGTGGGGTTTCCTCTGAGTAGGATGTGCTTAGTTATTTCTGAGCGTAACCCCGTGAGAAATCTTTGTCGCAGCACCCCAGACGTTGAAGCAGTCTCTTCAGGGTAAGCTTCCTTGAAGAGCTTTTTAAGAGCACCCTCGAAATCTGTCATGGTTTTATGTTCGCCTTGCCTGCGCTCAGAGGAGACTTTCGCAGACGCTAAGGGATCCTTCGAGATGCCCGCTCTATCCATCAACGCCTTTCTTAATGTCTCAGGGTCGGCTTTCTTTTCATCTTCAAGAGACACATAGTACTCGACCAGTTTACCTCGTAGCAATGCAGGAAGTACAGTCAGCTCCTTTTATTTCTCCCATTTGTTGGCCGCAACCGCCAATCGAAATTTGGTCCACGAGTGCTCAAAGTCCTCTACGCAAATTTCAGGTAGCGGGATACTGGATTTAGCCATCCCTCCACTGCCACCAATGTAATGTAGGTCTACTAGTTCAATAGAAAAGGGCACACACCAAGTACATAGACAGACCAAAAGTACTAGCTACCTATATAAGGGTTGAACACGTGTACCCACACCTGAGGTGTTAATCACTAGTTCATTACATCACCATTCATGATGATTATCACCATGCATGATGATTATCACCATGCATGGTGATTATCACATGCCTGATGATTATCACTTGCATGATGATTATCACATGCCTGATGATTATCACATGCATGATCATGCATGATGATTATCACTTGCCTGATGATTATCACATGCCTGATGATTATCACATGCCTGATGATTATCACATGACATGCCTGATGATTATCACATGCATGATGATTATCACATGCATGATGATTATCACTTGCCTGTTGATTATCACATGCCTGATGATTGTCACAATGCCTGATGATTATCACTTGCCTGATGATTAACACTTGCCTGATGATTATCACATGCCTGATGATTATCACATGCATGATGATTATCACCATGCATGGTGATTATCACATGCCTGATGATTATCACTTGCATGATGATTATCACATGCCTGATGATTATCACATGCATGATCATGCATGATGATTATCACTTGCATGATGATTATCACATGCCTGATGATTATCACATGCCTGATGATTATCACATGCACAGATGATTATCACATGCCTGATGATTATCACATGCCTGATGATTATCACTTGCATGATGATTATCACTTGCATGATGATTATCACTTGCCTGTTGATTATCACATGCCTGATGATTGTCACAATGCCTGATGATTATCACTTGCCTGATGATTAACACTTGCCTGATGATTATCACATGCCTGATGATTATCACATGCATGATGATTATCACCATGCATGGTGATTATCACATGCCTGATGATTATCACTTGCATGATGATTATCACATGCCTGATGATTATCACATGCATGATCATGCATGATGATTATCACTTGCATGATGATTATCACATGCCTGATGATTATCACATGCACAGATGATTATCACATGCCTGATGATTATCACCATGCCTGATGATTATCACATGCATGATGATTATCACATGCCTGATGATTATCACTTGCATGATGATTATCACTTGCATGATGATTATCACCATGCATGATGATTATCACATGCCTGATGATATCACATGCATGATGATTATCACTTGCATGATGATTATCACATGCATGATGATTATCACCATGCCTGATGATTGTCACTTGCCTGATGATTATCACATGCATGATGATTATCACATGCATGATGATTATCACATGCATGATGATTATCACTTGCATGATGATTATCACTTGCCTGATGATTATCACATGCATGATGATTATCACTTGCCTGTTGATTATCACTTGCATGATGATTATCACTTGCCTGATGATTATCACCATGCCTGATGATTATCACATGCATGATGATTATCACCATGCATGGTGATTATCACATGCCTGATGATTATCACTTGCATGATGATTATCACATGCCTGATGATTATCACATGCATGATCATGCATGATGATTATCACTTGCATGATGATTATCACATGCCTGATGATTATCACATGCACAGATGATTATCACATGCCTGATGATTATCACCATGCCTGATGATTATCACATGCATGATGATTATCACATGCCTGATGATTATCACTTGCATGATGATTATCACATGCATGATCATGCATGATGATTATCACTTGCATGATGATTATCACATGCCTGATGATTATCACCATGCATGATGATTATCACCATGCCTGATGATTATCACATGCATGATGATTATCACATGCATGATGATTATCACTTGCATGATGATTATCACATGCCTGATGATTATCACATGCATGATGATTATCACATGCATGATGATTATCACTTGCATGATGATTATCACCATGCATGATGATATCACATGCCTGATGATTATCACATGCCTGATGATATCACTTGCATGATGATTATCACATGCCTGATGATTATCACTTGCATGATGATTATCACTTGCATGATGATTATCACCATGCCTGATGATTATCACTTGCCTGATGATTATCACTTGCATGATGATTATCACTTGCATGATGATTATCACTTGCCTGATGATTATCACATGCCTGATGATTATCACATGCCTGATGATTATCACTTGCCTGATGATTATCACATGCCTGATGATTATCAACAACCACAAGACTTGCAAGAACAGCATTTCCTAATATACCCATGTGCCTCCTAAACTCCTCTTCCCTATTATTGCTGAGCTTCATATAGTTACGCATATAATACACGCAATGCATATGACATTTGCACTAGAAAGTTCAAACAATAACTGCATGCATGCATTCATCCTCTGATAGGCCTATGGAATAGAACTATAGCTTCTTCCAACATTACATAACGACATTGAAAAAAGGCAACACTGACGCAACGTTTCAGCTAATGTCACATGAAAACCAAGCTTAATATGTAAGGTAATGTGCAGGTTACTACATTTACATACCTTTGAATAACTTTGTCGGTAGTTTTTCTTCGATGGCCTCGTTGGTTTTGCAGGATACTACGCTTAACCTTCTCAGACGCACTCTCTTTGCCAAGCGAGCACGTTCAGGACTCTCCCAATAACGTTTCTTTTTAGCGGACCGTTTCTTTTCTGGGTCTACTTGATAACTTTCGCGTTTAGCGGACCGTTTCTTTTCTGGGTCTGCTTTATAGCTTTCGCGTTCAGCGGTCCGTTTCTTTTCTGGGTCTGCATTGTAGGATGCCCGTGCCGATTCTAAAACGTCGTCTCGAACTTCAAGGTATCTCGCACGTCGTTTCGCTCGCTCCTTTTTCTGACGTGAAGGCATTTTGATAAAAATAACTTCACTAACAAAAACGCTTCACACCAAACGATCACCAAAGTGTTTTCTCTAGTTGTGTGCTATTTATACAGATGCCTTAATTTCTATATACCGTAATTACGTCACACAACAATAACACAGGCCGTATAGTACCAAAGTATAAAATCGACTATTTTCATCAAGGAACCCCTTCCGACCAATTCTGAATCTAGTGGTGAAGTTTTCATTGTTTAAAAGTGTTCCTATCCCGAGTTATGAGCCCGCATAAAGGAGGAGGATTTTTCCGGGACCGGGTACGAGGACGGGCAGTACCCTTTTGTTCTCAACAAACGCGCGGTTCTGTGACATAAAACAAAGACGAAACTGCTCACTTTTGACTTTTAGTTCGATTGCCATAACAAGGTAAACGATCCGTTCGTCGGTAGTCTTGGTAGAGACGGGTCGCGTGTTTTTAATGAGATTCATAGTCGGGGTCAAATCCTATATGGAAGTAAATGTACTTTAATATCTATGATGAAATTCTGGAGATTAGGCCTCCTCCCCAAAAATATTGAAAATATTATGTAATGCACCTTGGCAACCGTGAACCCATTTTAAGAAGTTCAATCGCCATTTTAAAGCCATACAACAAAAGCACTATTGTGCCTACTGAAGTCACACGTGTTAGTTTTTTTCACTACTCTTAAGTAAAGCGATCGAAGAGGCCACCTTTCGAAGGATGTCTTCACTATGTCGGGCTCTTTCTCTCCCAAGAGCAATATTTGAGACTGAAATGAAAGCTGAAAACTGATGGCGACAAGTGATACTTACTACTTCTATTGTTGTTCTGTTGGTGCTAGTTTTTTTTGACACTGGTAGACTGGAAGAAGTTGAATGTCTGAGTGAGGACATATGCAATCACTAGCGATGTAGTACAATTCATGTAAGCTGCAGGAATATACAATTGTAGAGTTTCAGGGTGGACCATGTTTTTTTCTTTGACACGGCTGGGGGGATGGCTGCAATGTTGTGTGGCGCAATTGATAGGTGTTCTTTAACTAGTCTATTTGTCTTGTCGGGTATGGCCTGGTATGTTCTAAGGTATTAAACTTAACTTGGATTGATTCGGCCTTTGCTCTCGATATAGACTTTTAGATTGTCTCCAATGCCCTCCCGAGCAATATGTCTCATACTCTCTTCACAAGTAATGGCCACACCAGACGCTTTTTAACCACCTACATGTATGTGTAATTAAAGCAAGTGGAAAACTCACATTCCTTTCCAAATCACCTGCGAAAAAATCGCAATTTCGTCCATGGTATTGCAAGGTCAGCTATTACTGCCAGTGTATCCTGTGATCCAATCCTATACACTATCCCTGCTTACTGTAATAGTGTGTGCTTCTGTTTCATCAAGGTAATCCAGCTCTCTCCTAAGGAGGGCAGATGACTCTCCCGTGCTAATAGCATCCCTAGCAGAGTGCATCCCCTCCATGCATCCCCTCCATGCATTCCCTCCATGCATCTCCTCCATGCATCCCCTCCATGCATCCCCTCCATGCATCCCCTCCATGCATCCCCTCCATGCATCCCCTCCATGCATCTCCTCCATGCATCCCCTCCATGCATCCCCTCCATGCATCCCCTCCATGCATCCCCTCCATGCATCCCCTCCATGCATCCCCTCCATGCATCCCCTCCATGCATCTCCTCCATGCATCCCCTCCATGCATCCCCTCCATGCATCTCCTCCATGCATCTCCTCCATGTATCTTCTCCATGCATCCCCTCCATGCATCCCCTCCATGCATCCCCTCCATGCATCCCCTCCATGCATCCCCTCCATGCATCCCCTCCATGCATCCCCTCCATGCATCCATCCCCTCCATGCATCTCTTCCATGCATCCCCTCCATGCATCCCCTCCATGCATCTCCTCCATGCATCCCCTCCATGCATCCCCTCCATGCATCCCCTCCATGCATCCATCCCCTCCATGCATCTCCTCCATGTATCCCCTCCATGCATCCCCTCCATGCATCTCATCCATGCATCCCCTCCATGCATCCCCTCCATGCATCCCCTCCATGCATCCCCTCCATGCATCCCCTCCATGCATCTCCTCCATGCATCCCCTCCATGCATCCCCTCCATGCATCTCCTCCATGCATCTCCTCCATGTATCTTCTCCATGCATCCCCTCCATGCATCCCCTCCATGCATCTCCTCCATGCATCCCCTCCATGCATCCCCTCCATGCATCCCCTCCATGCATCCCCTCCATGCATCCCCTCCATGCATCCATCCCCTCCATGCATCTCCTCCATGCATCTCCTCCATGCATCCCCTCCATGCATCCCCTCCATGCATCTCCTCCATGCATCTCCTCCATGTATCTTCTCCATGCATCCCCTCCATGCATCCCCTCCATGCATCTCCTCCATGCATCCCCTCCATGCATCCATCCCCTCCATGCATCTCCTCCATGTATCCCCTCCATGCATCTCCTCCATGCATCCCCTCCATGCATCCCCTCCATGCATCCCCTCCATGCATCTCCTCCATGCATCCCCTCCATGCATCTCCTTTTCACTGTCCTAGCACTTGCTGATTGCGTTGGAATGTGCGCTTTTGTGATCTGCATGACAGTCTTAGGCTAATGCTATGATGTCATATAGTTGCACAAGTGATTATTTCACTTACTGTTCCTCCTGTAGGGATTGAAAAGATCTTATCAGGACTGGTCTCGGCCAGTTCAGACAATACCTGAGATGCCATCTGCACTTCAGCTCTTGTTGGTAAAGCACTGCACTCATGTGTATTTGTAACGATCTGCGTAGCGCGCCGACACCTCCGCACTCTTGTATGTGCCGCGCCGCCGATAAGATCCCGTCAGGGATCGGACTAATATGGATATATATGTGTATTGTATTCACAAGCCCGCATGTCCCTCATGCAAGTAATGCAATGGACCATTATGTCCCTCAATAGTATTTGGACAAAGCGGTTGCAGGTCTGAATTTTGATGAGTTAGAGGTGATTTTGCATAGCAACAGAGACACATCACATCATTGCAATAGAGCATGATGAACAACTTCATGGTGCACATGGTACACACCAGTGCTCTGCATGGGAGCCCCCTGCTCAAGGTGTCTAGGCAGAGCAGACACTGAAGTTATTCCAGGACCACTGCATCATTTGTACTGGCTAGTGGAGCATCAGGTATGCAGTTTGATGAAGCAATTTCCTTGATTTGATTTATTGTACATGATGCAAACAATGTACACATACACATGTATTTGCAGAAAGAGGCCAGTAATGGCATGTATACAGGCACTTACAAACTGCCTACAGGTCTATGAAAAGGGATACAAAACACAAAAGGATGAAGGGTCAACAGTACTGAGTCGGGAACGAAAAATTCCAATGTTCAATGAGGAGACAACATCTTGAGGTAGGTGGTCCATATAGGGATCACACATTTGGTTAAAAAATGTGCTCGAAATGTATGATAGGGCAAATATTTTGGATCACAGGATACAAAAATGACCACTGATGTACTATGGCCTGGTGAAGAAGCTGTCATAGGGAAGATCAACCAAGTTGTGATATGTCTTGTAACACGTGACAAGATCGTAATAGACTCTCCTATACTCTAAGGGCTGTAGACCAAGGTTAGCAAGGCAATTACCATAGTCCATGTATTGTATACCAGCATGCTTGTATATGGCTCGAGTAAAAAATCTCTGGACCCGTTCAATACATTTGATATCCTTGTGGAGCCAGGGGTTCCAAACTTGGGTACTACTTTCCAGAAGAGGACTTAAATACACCTTGTAAAGACGCACAAGGACAGATACATCATTGGAACGAAAGGTTGTCAATAGAAGGAAGCTCCTATTAAATGCCATGGCAGCAACACTGGACAATGTGTACTTGGTTTAAGATCCGAAGTCAAACACACACACCATGATCTCTTATAGACGATACGGATTACAAAGGAATACCAGAAAGTGAGTAAGGTGTGGAAGGCGTGTCGCTTTGAGACCCGAATGAAATGACAGAGCACTTGTTATAAGCAAAGATAGTTGCCAAGTCTGAGACCATGAACAAAATGTTTGCAAAGATTGTCTAAGTGGTGAAGTTTGATTATCAACATAAGCGAGGTACAGTTTAGTGTCATCAGCAAAGATTTTAATGCCAGCTGGAGACGTAACCGTATCAGGAAGGTCGTTGATATTTATCAAAATCAATAAAGGGCCAAGAACAGAACCTTGAGGTACACGACTGGTGGGTGACAGATATAGGAGGGGATACATCGTTTCCTATATATACACATTGTGTGCGATCTTTCAAAAAGACTTTTATCCATTCAAGTAAGTCCGATGTAAAGTCGTAATGTACTCAGTAATTGAATGGCCTATAGAACGACCTCCTGGATGTGTACTTATCTTTCTTGCACCTCTTTTGGGATGACATATCTGGGTGGTCATGGTAACAATAATATTATCCATGTGCATAAATGTGCAAGGGACAGATACCATGCATTCTTTTTCGTCATGGGCCTCCCACTTGAACAAAATGGTTGAGGTTTTGTATGGCGCAAGATGATGTTGAGCAAGTACAGATTTGTCTATATCACTCGCTTGCACCGATAGCAAAACAGCAGAGGGTGAATGTGTGGGACATCATTAGTAAAATCAATCCCAAAGGCACTGTTGAGATGTTCTGAAAACACTGCATGTGCACTGATGTGATGAAATGTGTCTCTCTCCTCTAGCCACCAACACCCTCCCACAGACTACAGAACACCTGAACCTTCTCTCTGTGGAATCCATGAGCCTACGTACCGAATAGCGCGGATTATTCATAAAACTGTCTAACGTACTGTGAAGCAGAATTGTCCAAAAGGAGTGACAAATGTAGTCAATTTGCGAGAAGCTTCAGAAAGTGGGATTTGCCAAAAGCCTGACATAGCATCTAGTTTGCTAAATACTTTAGCTCCTTTGAATTGGGCAAGAGTTTCATCTACCTTAGGAAGTGGGTATATCCCTCTTAGACAAAGAGGGGATACTTCAGGTTCATTACACGGACGCACTGCAATTCTTCAAAGAGGTTTGTACACAGCAGCATGGAGGACAGGGTTGTCACCACCATTCCAAAATTGCCGCTAGTTTCTTTTTCATGATAATAAATTGCCGTTTGGCATCTCCAGTGCACCGGAGCACTTCCAGAATCAAATGTATAGCATGCTAGTTTAGCTGATGATGTTTTGGTGTTTGGGCAAAATCAAGAAGAACATGACAAGCGACTGTTTGCAGTTTTTGGATGAATGCAGAATGCGAGGCTAACATTGAATAAAGAGAAATTTGTTTTTGGTGTAGGTCATGTTGTGGACCAAAAAGGAATCCGGGCTGATCTCGATAAAACAGCAGCTATACTAGCAATGAGACCAAAATCTTGCCCAATCTCTGCATGAACCACTTAGGGAGTTACTAAGTGTAGAATCGGCCTGGGTTTGGGGTCCTGACAAGTGGAATCATTCTCCTCTATTAAGGCTGAGTTGTGTCAGCCTACAGTCCTTGCTTTTTATGACCCAGATGCAGAAATTCTTATTTCAGCAGATGCATCTTTCTATGGATTGGGTGCAGTCCTTCTCCAAAAAATGGGCCCCGACTGGAAACCTGTTTCTTACGCATCACGGTCATTGTTAGAAGCTGAAACCCATTATGCCCAGATTAAAAAGGAAGCTCTTGCATGGGCATACAAAAATTCTCAGACTATGTCCTTGGCAGACAATTTGCTATTGAAACTGATCATAAACCCCTAGTTGCCCTGTTGAGCACCAAGTTGTTTGATAACCTACCACCTAGAGTACTTAGGTTTAGACTTTGGATGATGAGATTTGATTTTTCCATTCACCATGTTCCTGGGAAGCTGAAGTATACAGCTGATACATTATCGAGAGCTCCAACATCTACGCTTCACAAATCAGCCGTATACCTTCAAGAGGACGTAGAAAGGTTGGTAGCTGTTGTATGTTCTAACTTACCAGGTTGTGAAGAAGTGGTTGAAAAATATAGAGTTGCTCAAGGCCAAGACACCACTGTTGGTTAGTTATTGTTCATCTGGCTGGCCTGATAAACGCCAACTGCATGAAACCAGAAGTAAAACCATATTGGCAACATCGAGGAAAACTGACAGTCAACAGAGGGCTTCTTTTGTTTGGTGATAGAATGATTGTTCCCAAGCAATTACAGGCACATACCGTATAGAGAAGATTCACCAAGATCATCAGGGAATTGAGCGTTGCCGTCTCAGCTGTGTGGTGGCCCGGCCTAACAACAGATATTGAAACCATGGTAAAACAATGTCACACATGTGTTAAGCAAGCCAGACACCATAAAGAACCAATGATTGCTTTAGACTCTCCTGATTACCCTTGGCAGAGGGTGCTGATTTGTTTGAACTGAACTGAATAAACTATTTAATTGTTGGGGATAATTTTTCTCTTTATTTCGAAGTGGTTAAGCTAACTTCAATAGCATCATAGAGGTAATGAAAAACATATGCAATTCCAGAGTGATAATGGCCCCCAGTTTCTGCGACAGAGATGAAGGATTTTCTCGTAGCTTCGGATTTCAGCATGTTACAAGCAGCCCTTATTAGCCGCAAAGCAACGGCAGGCAGAGAGAACTGTTCAAACAGCCAAACGACTACTATCTGCAGGAGATGACTAGTCCCAACAGCTGCGGGTGATTACATCACCCACAGCAATTCGGCCGTCCGCACGCGGGTGATTACAAACTACGTATTCAGTCATGCATCCGTGCATATCACAAAGCGTGCACTCACGATTAACATAGTCCCATTATTTTTAAAACTTCACCGCCCAATCCTGTACGGGAATATCATTAAACGGCCATTTAACCCTCTCCTCACGTATGATTGAATTTGAATTCGAATACCTCTTTTAAGTTTACAACACGCCGAGGCTACAGCTGCAGTAGAGGACAGGTCCCACGAATTTTTAATTAAGGTGTGTGACGTCAAAAAAAGCAAGTTTTCTAATGCCTGAAACCGAAAACAATGTGTACTCGTTGTCGCTCAGGGGTCAGAACAAGGCTATAGCTAGTTGTATGTACTCACATTGGTCTGAGGCCTCACCACAGTGGTCTTCCTAGGGTGATGTTATTCGGAAGCAGGGCTGCCGCGATATATCGCGATATACGATATATCGCGATATTTTTTATATATCGCGATATTTTTTTTGGCGTTTCGCGATATTTTTGGGGGTATTTCATGATAAAAACTTGCGCGGAAATAGACGGAAAAGCACGGTGATTGGCGGAAATTAGAGTAATAACGAAATATCAGCATGTGTATCTGAAACGGCGATAAATGTACGCGTGCATTCGGTGCATGCAAGCCATTTAATTAAAACAATTTTGCATTATGCCTCAGAAATATGCATTTCCCCAGTCGTTCTGGCAGAAGACTCCATCGTTTCTTCTGGAGTATAATTTTGGCTGTGGAGAAAACCCTTTCTGCAGGTGCAGTGGAGGCTGGAATTGATAGGTACTTCCTTGCCAGTTTGGCAACATGAGGGAAGTGGACTTCATGTTTTCGCCACCATTCCATTGGGTCATCCTTCCTGAATTTTATTTCAGCTTCCTTAAGATACCTCTGGTACTCATCTTCAATGTGATCTTCATCTCCAACAGCAATTTCTTCACGAGGAGATTGATCTTTATGACCAAACAGAAGGTCGAAATCCTCCTCTGCTGATGTGACTGCCGCTTTCTTTGCTGGAGGCTCATGATCATCTTCATCGTCACTGCCATCCTCATCTGCTTCATCCTTCTGCACAACATTCATCATTTCTGTTCTCAACTGACTAAACATGGTTTGCCTATTGGAGCGGTTTAGCCACGATAAACTTTTGTGTCCTGGATGACACAAAAGCATCGCACTTGCTCTTCACTAACTCCCTCTTCAATCAGCTTCCTAATTGCTGCAACAAAATTAGCTCCTTGATCAGAGGCGATTGCGTCTAGCCGATTTTCAAGCATGAATTCTGTGTTTACCAAACCCTTCACTATTGATGAAATTTCTTCTGCTGTATGTGAAGCTATATTTCATGGAATGCATTAATTAACACTGTTATGATGATAATTTTTCTTACCATTGCTGATGGATACACCAAGCATGCATGACATCAAATTCCACTGAGAATCAAGCCAGTGTGCAGTTATGGCAATATATGAATCTCCTGTGTGCATTGATGCAGCATCAGTTGTGATGGAAACTGAGACAGCATCGGCAATCATCGCTTTGATCTAGTAAGAGAAACACAATCTTATGCACAAAAACTAATGAAAATTATTAAGGATGAGCCAGCTTTATAGCTAACCTTTTTCAAGACGTTCTCATACTGCATGTCAATCAGTAGAGTCGTCTTAGTCCTATGGGGTATTTCATATGAACCATTTGATATGTAATCCAGAAATTCTCGAAACTCTGGGCTGTCCATTAACTTTGGTGGAAGCAGGTTTGCAGTGAAGGCTTTGACCAGTAGTTCGTTAGCTCTGGTAAGTTTTTCTCCCTTCAAAACATTGGGTTGCATCTGAGTGATGTATCTTTCCAGGGTTCCTTTACCGGCAGACAGTCCAGTACTGGAACACCCTTTATCTCTGCGGACTGTGCTTGAACCAGGGCTAGGGGCAGCAGGGCTGGTACTGGTGGTGGTGCAGCCTATCCGAGCAACTTCCTTATCACACCTATTAGGCCTATATCAGTAAATGAATTATTGTGAAACATATATTACTGAGTAGCAGATAAGGCCTGAAGACCAAAAAGGACTTACATTATGCTGCTTTCTGTGACACCAACAACACCATGCACAGATTTTAGGTGATGTCGCATGTTAGACGTGTTGTTGCCCTTTCTGGAAACCCATGCACAGCACCTGTTGCATACAACCCAGGAGGACCCAATCGCTTTCCTGTGCCACCCAAAATGTTCCCACACGTCACTCCTAAACGTTTTGCGGTCAACGGCCACAATATCCTCTTTCCCTACAGCATGGTAGGACGGTCTATCAGTCGCTTCTTTTGATCCCGCCATAACGCGTAACCTCAACAAAGATTATTATTGAAATTAATAGCAATGAATACTTTAATGTCACCAATGATCATTAATATTCATCACTTTAATAACCATAAATATATATCGCGATACATATCGCGATATTTTACTCATATCGCGATATGGACGATATCGGTAGAAGACCATATCGCGGCAGCACTGTTCGGAAGGGTGTGGCTATCTTCGGTGAGTAATTTGTCTCTAGATCTAATAATGGTATACACACGGAAATGTGTATCACTCAGCACATTCATAGATGTCTAAATAATCTATGGTACATTTCATTGTATGTGACGCAAGGTTTGTCCAGTAAGCTTCACATTGGTATGAGACATCGCACCAATGGTCTTCTGAGGGTCACGTGATTCTGAAGGGTGTGGCTATCAGGTGAGTCGTTTGTTACTAATAATAGTATACATACTGACGTGAGTATCACTACATTTCATTGTATGTGACACAAGGTTTGTCTAGTAAGCTTCACATTGGTATGAGACATCACCCCAATGGTCTTCTGAGGGTCACGTGATTCTGATGGGTGTGGCTATCAGGTAGGTCGTTTGTTACTAATAATACTGACGTGAGTATCACTACATTTCATTGTATGTGACACAAGGTTTGTCCAGTAAGCTTCGCATTGGTATGAGACATCACCCCAATGGTCTTCTGAGGGTCACGTGATTCTGAAGGGTGTGGCTATCAGATGAGTCGTTTGTTACTAATAAAAGTATACATACTGACGTGAGTATCACTACATTTCATTGTATGTGACACAAGGTTTGTCCAGTAAGCTTCACATTGGTATGAGACATCGCCCCAATGGTCTTCTGAGGGTCACGTGATTCTGAAGGGTGTGGCTATCAGGTGAGTCGTTTGTCACTAATAATGATATACATACTGACGTGAGTATCACTACATTTCATTGTATGTGACGCAAGGTTTGTCCAGTAAGCTTCACATTGGTATGAGACATCACCCCACTGGTCTTCTAATGACCTATGCAGCACTCACTGGAAATGCATCAAGAATCTTTTCACCTATCAGAGTCATGTTAATGAATAGTTTTTCATTTTGTTGACTTGGTTCTGAGTACAGTGCTACACAAGTATATAACCACACACAATTACACACAAAGTTCATCCACCTGCTGCACAAGGTGTAAGAACGACTCAGAAGGTACGAGCATTAGCTGAGGCGACCAAAGCGGTCAGTCAATGCCTTGGTTATGAAATCCATTTTTATATATTTCTTGGACAATGGTTTATGCTTCAGCTTGCCCTGAAGACTATATTATATGTTCTGCTGCGTGATGTTACTTATTATATGCATCGTATAAAGAGGCGGGGCACGCAAAAAATCTATCGCTAGAATGTACCTCGTTCTCTCGGTGTCTTCTTTGGTGCCATCCATAAATTACGTCACTTCGAAGGGTCCCCAGCATGCAGGGTGGTAGCAGCCAGTGTGACGATGTATACATGAAGCATACATCAGTATAAGAGGGGTCCATATAGGTGACGTAATTTATGAACGGCCGCTTGTCATATCATTTATACAAAGGCTCAGGATTCCAACTCCAACCTCCCATTATGGAAATGTCTTTCAGAATGCCTCACGCTCTCAGCAGGCGAGGTCTGCAATCGCCATGTCATTAGTAAAACATCATGACGACGCATGCGGTATGCATTTTATAGCAGCCACGTGAATCACGTGATGATTATTTTCTTCTCGCGTCGGTAAGTATGGCTCCACAGAATGTTTTTTTTGATAGGATGTATGACCGCTGTGGAACACTACATCTTCCACTGTAAGTCAGAGAGGTGCCATTTTAATCGTCAAACGAAAGCCAGGTGAGTTACCTTTAGCCAGATTAGCCTACGCTCGTTTTGAATTGAAAGCTTTGCTTGTCAGGAAATTGTGTATTGGGATAACGTTCTACGAAGCAATTCAGGCAGGTTGTTGGTTAGAAAGAACGGCCGGCTACGCTACACAGCGAGGTAAGCTGTCAATTACGTGTTTTTGTGTGGCACTTTGTTTGCTTCCAAGGCGTAACGTCGGGAACAGAATAATGGTGTTCTCTACTGCATTATGGCAGAAATGTTGGATTCCTCGATCTACCTGAAACATCCTGGCTGAACAAGAGCGCTAAAACGTACGTGATGTAACAGCACCTCGTTATTGTTACCCTTTTCCTTTCGCTCAAATGGCGGTGTATTCTACGGGTTGACAGCAGTGAACTATTCTAAAGAAAGACCTGTGTTGTAGAAGTCAGATGTTACAACGTCACCATCAACTGCTGGGAGGTAAGGCCATTTTTTTGGTAAAAGTGTTGTTTCAGTTATGCTTTCTTTTCTACGAACAGGTTTGTTCTCTTATCAACTTTCTATGTTTCATATTTGTAAACTTGAAACATTAAATTTTTTGACTATGTGATCAATAACCTGAGAAATAATGATAGTATTAACTAGTATATTTAACTTTCCTTACGTCATACGATAGTTCTATATTGCGCGTACACGGTAGGTTCCTCGGTCACGTACAAAATTGCACGTTCGCGCGCGACGTTGCTCTCGAATTACCCCGTGCGCATACAAATAATCCTCCGGGACCGAGAAATCATTCGTATGAAATCGGTCCACTCACGATTTCGAGAGCACATGGCGCGCAAAATTCGGAAGCACGCTCTTCCGGGTGATATTGCGTGCTGTCACGGGCCCGGAATCAAAGCCCTGAATTGCTGTGACCGCTACGTGGAAAGTGGGTCTGGGAAATAAGAACGACGCACTTGTTCCCCCAAAACATTGGGACGGATGTGTATATACGTAATGATGATGACGAATAATACATGCAAGTTGCACGGCTGTTTCGTCCGTGACAATAGGTTTTGTAATTAGATTGAATAAACCGAATTACGGTAGACAAATATGGCGTACAATAAGCTCATTATAAAACTAACATCTAAAGGAGGCAATTTATGCAAAGCCCGTTACAGTAATGCAAAATCCTATCGATGCTAGCTATAAAACAACCACTTACTAATCCCATACTGCGTATGCGCAAGGAAAAGCACATCGGCTCAATATACACTAACAGTTGCGCATCGCGATACTTATTTACCTGTCTAAAATTCGACGATTTGGTTGCTCCTTTTCTCCAAATCCCGCCTTATAAACTCCATGTTAAAAGGTAAGAAGTGAAGTTCAAAGAATGGTTAGTCATGCTATGAATACTACAGGCTCCCACGCGCCCTATATAGGCCATACAACGAAACAAACCACAAACTGTTTCTAATGAATACCGCGTGTAGTAGCTGTACATTGGAAGACCTATGCCGGGTCTGTGGGTGCAAGCTAAACAAAGGGTGAGGAAGCAGGCGGTATTATCTGCTAAGCTAGAACGCCACACGCGTGCATACAAGTGCACAAGCTTCACTGAGAAATTGCTTCCACTTTGACGTATCCAAAGACTGCCCTGAGATCTACCCACCAATGTTCTGCAGCAAGTGCCAATTGGTGTTAAGGAGGAAGATTGCAGCGCAAAAAGAGAAGCGCGCATACAAGTGCTTACTGAAGCTGTATGATTGGTTCAGATGGGTGCAAGGTATGGATAGATCTAGCAATTGTCATATATCTTTTTCTATAAGGATAGATGGCCCAAATACAGGCCATATTCTGGAAACAGTCTTGCATGCTGAAATTGTGGAGCCATTGCCACCAATAATAAAGATCGCCACCCCCCCCCCCCCCCCCCCCCATACAGCCAGCAGCTAAATCCACCCAGACACTCTCTTTAATGAGTTGGAATGCTCTATCTGTCTGGGTGTGTTCCCCATGTGACAGGCTAGTATGTGCCACTTGCAATTGACTGGTGGGATCCACCTATATAGCTATCTGCAGCATGCTGTCCCTGCTGTCACTCCACTGCACCCTTGGAGTGCAAGGATGTCAATTCCACTTCTAGCTTGATTCAGCAACTCCTGCAAAATGTTATGGTGGCATGTGGCACATGCAAGAGCAGCATGAAATCAATCAGCTATGCCTCACATTGTTACGGCACTACTGACAGGAAATGCAACTTGTTAGTGAAGTCCTGCATGCACCAGATGCTAAATGCTAATAAGAACTGCATGCAGATTCCAACAGGAGGGACAGTAAGTGTAAATGAAATTTAACACTGATCTGTCATATACAACCTTTGAAGATAGTTTGCATATCCACACCACGAGCACCACTCTCTGAGCTCACCACAAGTGCTATGTTCATGAGCTTCAGATGACACGATCCATGCTGAGTGCTGGTGCTGAGGATGCTGATATCTTGTTTGAGGATGAACTGAGTGAGGATAGGAAAGAAAAGTTACTCCATGATGCAGGGATCACTATTAACATTCCACTGAAGCAAGCTAGGACTTGCCATCAAATCCATGCTTGGAATCCCGTGGATTCTTAACAGGTTATCCACATCCATGCAGCAGCAAATTAAAGGAGTATGTGCGTAAGATAACCATAACTTTCCCTTAACTTCCTTACAGGTGGTTGAAGCAAGCTGGGGTAGGACAGCACATTTGGGGGTATGAAAAGAACTGTAAAAATGCATCTCCTGAAGGATCACATGGTGAAGTGCATGGATGTCAACACACCAAGCAGGCTGTGGCTTAATGGGAGAGCAGGGAGCTGAATCCATTCATTCAAATTTAAACTAAAGCTAAAAAGCATAATGAAGGAGCACTGCCTCAATGTCCCACACCATATGGATCAACTGCAGTACCGCGGCCAGTGACAAGGACAAGGAAAAAGATTAAAACATGAATATTTAATCCAAATGGCGGCGCAGTTTGACATATTCAGCGGACAAAATACTTACGAGCGCGCGTGGGAGCCTAACGACAACAAAAACAACTGAAACAACCTCTTCACCTCCTATGACAATATTTTAGTAACAAAAAATAAGGTGGGATTTGTCACAAACCCGTGCGATTCGTGGGTACCCACGCTGTACCATTAATCTTTGAACCGGATGGCTCTTTTTAGAATAAATAGACAGGCAATGAAAATGGTATCATTGTGTTTCAAATGCTTCGCTGCACATAGCTGCATGTGCCATCAAATTGTAGATATTGTGAAAGGTGTGCTTTAAAAATCCTGCTTTCCGGATTACATGTGTTGCTAGGGAGTTAATTAGTCATGTTGCTAGGTAATTAACATTCATAGTGGGTGTGGGCCTAATGTCCACGTTTCAATGCAATTGTAACAGCCGTGGTTGCTGATTACCTGATTTCAAGTGGAAGGTGTGGCTCAATAAGACATCGAAGTGGGAATGTGCGAGCAAGATACGCGTATTGAGGAGGTGGTTTTGCGTGCGGTTCAAAGGCTAGGATTTGCTGACCTACGTCCACAACAAATGGAGGCACTTAAGACCTTCATGCAAGGAAAGTCAGTTTGCCAACTGGATACGGCAAATCGCTAATATATTCAGTGCTGTCATACGCGTACGACGAATTGCGTGGCTGTAGAGGAAGCATAGCCATCGTCGTTTCACCACTGCTTTCGCTAATGAAGGATCAGGTAAAACTTGTGTGACGTGGTTAAAAGGCCATGTATAGTAATTATACTTATATAGATCACTGCTTTAAGGACCAGAGGATTGTCAGCAACTTGCATCACTGGGGAGATAAGTAATGACAAGGATTTGAAAGTCAGAGTGATGAATGGAGAGTTTCATATAGTTTTCATTGGCGCGGAGCTACTTCTCACAAACCCGCTTTGGAGGCAAATGGTTCGCCTACCTGTTTATGTCGTACATCTTGTTGCTATTGTGGTCGACGAAGCACATTGTGTAACAAAATGGTAAGTGTTTGTTAATACGTATTCTTTGTTATACTATACTGTGGCTGTAATCAGTACATTTAGGGGTGAATGTTTTCGACGTGAGTTTGGCAAACTTGGCGAAATCAGAAGCCTAATACCACAGCATGTTAATCTGCTTTAACTGCTACAGCTACTGTGAGCACGAGAAGCAAAATAATTCGCATCTTAGACATGAAAGATCCTGCCGTAACTGCATGCCACATCTCCAGATAAAGCCAACCTATCATTTTGTGTGAAAGAGCGAGGGACTATAGAGGATACCTTTGGCACATTAATTGACAAGTTGAGGGTAGAAAGATCGGCAATGCAAAGGGTCATGATTTTCTGTAGGAAATATAAACATTGTGCTGACTTATATGACTACTTTCATTGCTCATTAGGCCATGAGTGTACTAAGCCAGTATAGGAGCTCCCAATCGAGCAAGGTTCAGGTTGGTCGACATGTATTCAAGTGTGACACAGAAGGAAGTACAAGAAAGCATAATAAAGTCACCATTCTCCTGCTCCAAAGCCCCTTTATGAGTACTAATTTGTACCATTGCCTTCGGAATGGGCCTCGCCTGTGTGGATGTGACTCAAATTATTCACTGGGGGCCTGCTTCTGACCTAGAAAGTTACATGCAGGAGTTTGGGAGGGCAGGACGCAATGGTCAGCAGTCAAGTGCAGTATCATGTGAAGAGTTCCATCTGAAAAAAAAAAAAAAAATCTCGAAGGACATGGTGGAATATTGCATTCAGGGGAAGAGTTGTAGAAGGTCTTTATGGTGTTCTTATTTTGACTCTAATGTCACTGATGTCTCGGGTTGTTCATGTTGTGATGTTTGTGCTAAGTCTTGTATGTGTTTTGATTGTAAGTGTAACAGTTTCCCCATCTGCTTAAAATAAAACATTTTCAACTGTATAATAATAAGTATATATATTATGGATGGATACAATGTTGTCATGCAACGACATGTCAGCTGCTGACTGCTAAGCGGTATGTGTAGGTGCATGTACATGTAGTTTGCCTTAGGCCTTATCTATAGACAATCTATAGATGCCACTGCATTATGTATATAGTTACTGGGGCATCTGTAGATCATTGGTGCAACCAGGTGTAGCTGCTTATGCATAGACACTGGGGCTCCATGAGCCATATCATTCATGCTGCCTATTCCACTATACCATGGTAATTGAGATCAGGAGCAACCTCTTATAAGGTATATAGAATTGTACATGAGTGATAAAAAAAGTTGCTATATACACACAGATAATTGTTCAAATTTAGAGATCTGTTTTTCCCTCCATGACTTGAAGGTGGGCATATTTTATTGAACTAACTACATGGTTGCATTTTATTGATGGAAAGGCATAGTGTTTTCTCCCTGTTTGTTTGTTAAATGCCTTGCATTGAACTAGTTCGTTAATAAGTGTTATCAAATCTTCTTCTTCAGAGCGTTTCGTGTGAGACAGTGAGGCTCTCGTATTAGTCATACGATCATAATTATTCAATATCAGAGAAAGGGACTAATTGTGCGAGATTAGTTCTAAATTTAGATTGCCGTACTATTTTTGGACATAAACATTGAGGGACGCTCGGAACAAGTGCGTCGTTCTTATTTCCCAGACCCACTTTCCACGTAGCGATGATGTAATCCACCCGCAGCTGTTGGGAATCTGGGTCTGGGTACGAGACTAGGAGATGACCTGGCTATATCCTTGTTGAACTATAGAACTACCCCCATTGCCCTGGTGCGGGTTGAGTCCTGCAGAACTATTGATGGGACGCAAAATGCGCACCACTCTACCGCAGCATCTCAAGGTTCTAGTGCCAAAATGGGACTATATACAACACTTCAAAAGACAGAGTCAGAGATACAAAAGGAAACAGGCAGAAAACTATAATCAGGCACATGCTATAAATCAGAGACCAGATCTTGAGATTGGTCAACAAGTGTGGATAAGTGATACCAGAAATATTAGTACTCGAAGTGAAGTCAAAGGTCCTGCTGAGATAGTCTCGTACCCAGACCCAGATTCCCAACAGCTGCGGGTGGATTACATCAGCACTTCATACTGCTCCATGTTTTTATGTGCAAATCCATTTTGGTATCCCAGTTGTACAAGCACAGTACCGACATTACGAGGCCCGATGATGGGGTTCAAAACTGCAAATGGTGCAGTATGAAGTGCTGAAAATAAGAAATTGATAGCATTAACCGTTCGCAATTCAGCATTTTAACTGCAACTTTTTATATGGAACGTACTGTGATTCTATTCCCAATTTATGTACCTATTAAAGTTACTCTCTGTCCTTAGTATTCTTACATCTAGACCTCAAGTATTCCTTTTGGCAACTCCTCTCTGTGCTTGTTGAGTTCCCATATAACTGGTTCTTAGTGCATGACATATAGAGTCCTCAGTTGAGACTGTAGCTACATTACATGCAGTGTCCCTTACGATTGGTCCTTTGTGCATTCATGTGTCCACATATGTCATGCCCCTACACCACTTTATACATGTGCAAAGAATAAAACCATACCACTGCATGCGTAAGATATTCAGTTCTTATGCACTCGCATCATCTTTCTCAACTTAGTGGAGAAGTGTGTGAGAAGTACCTAAATACATTCTCTATGAGAAAGTTGGTGGTATATAGGATTTGAAGGCAATAGTGGTGTGAAAAGCAAGGTCTTATCAGAAGGGAAAATGTAATAGTCCTATATTTCATTTGTAGGGCATTTGTTGTTTGTGTACTAAATATAGGACTATTACATTTTCCTTTTGATAAGACCTTGCTTCCTTGCTTTTTACACCACTACTGCCTTCAAATCCTATATACCACCAACTTTCTTATAGAGAATGCTTTTAAATACGTGATTTTTGTTCATACCCGATTATGTGCTCTGAATGCTCCCCCCCCCCCCCCCGCCCTGTAGCAGTGATGTAATCCACCTGTAGCTGTGACACTATGGGTCTGACTATAATTGATTCATCTGTGTTGATCGGAGGATGCTTACTGCAACATTATTAATGACGTCCAAATCGTTAATGAGTTCCAATATTAATACATTTCATAGTTATTATTTGTATAAATTCGTAGTTCCATAATCATATACATGTGAAAGCAATGTAAGCTTTTAAATACATGTATCATTTCCAGTACTTCACAACCATAGCCTCTTCCCTCACAAACAATTAATAGCATGTCTTCTTTAAAATGATCACTACAACATACCTCACAAAGAATGATTCTAGCAACATCAGAATAGGTGTTAACAACAATGACTCAGATGATCACCCAAATCAACTTCAGAAAGCGGGGCACCACAACTGTTAGTATAATCCTCCAATGCATTCTCTAGTGTCTGCTCCTAGCACTCAATTTGAATCCACATCTGGCATTCTTCGCATTGAATCATGATGCTTGCATTCCTCCCTACCAGCAAAGGGAAGATATTTTCGTTTACCCTTTTGAGCTTGCAAGCTTGGTGTGTGCTGCTCTGAAGTTGGCGTCCCATACACGTCAGTAAAAATAGAATAATGGCCATCCTTCCCAAGACCATAATCAGGAAGATATGATAGTTTCTGAAACAGGTCTGCATGATGCCATGCTCACATATCACAGAAAGGATGACCACATTTTTTAACTGTAATTGAATAGTGTCGGACCTGACAGTAACGATTAATGAAGAGCACTAGATCAGATGACTCTCCAGGCACTTTTGCGCATATGGAGAAATGGCCCATACATAGGCGGTCATCTTGTTTTTATTTTTCAAATTGAATTACAAACACGTTTATGATGTACAATAAATCGCGCTGATTGTGAATCTGAGCTTTATAAGATTATACCATGAACCATGCGTAAACTAAAATCAAGACATAAATTTAATTTCTACCGCGCATAATTTATTCATAAACGAAGTAGTCATTACGTATACCTTGCGTCATCTTAGAATAAAGCTATCATTATTAAAATTATGTCGGCTATGTGCATGTGGAGTTTAACGGTTATAAACTTTAATGGCAACTATCAAGACAATATAAATTACAATTATAATTGTACCGATACACAAATTAACTTATCATCTATGCGTCACTTGCACTGAAGATGTGGAGCGCATCAATTAGGCACAATGATGCATGCAGGGATCGAACTACGTATGCCCTTCATGCTTTCATCTTCTGAGACGCAGGTGTTATGGTGAGTATACAATGTGAATTTAGTAGCGTAGGGTATGTTCGGCAGTGGGTAGTGTTCGGCCCTATGTGCATATCTTGGAAGGAGTAGATATGGCCTTCTCCCTATACTAGTACAGTTGGCATCTCTCTATAATGGTGGACATCTCCCTGTACTGTAACCAGTGGTAGCCTTCTCTCTTTACTCCCGAACCGTTAATTGCCCGTCTCCTTATACTGTTGGTCTTCTTCCTTTATTGTTAGACTGGTGGCCCTCTCCCTGTACTGTTCGCCTTGTCTTTGTACTGTTGACCATCACCTTCTCCCTATACTGTTGACCTTCTCCCTGTATACTGTTGGCCTTCTCCCTATATACTGTTGGCCTTCTCCCTATATACTGTTGGTATTCTCCCTATACTGTTGGCTTTCTCACTATACTATTGGCCTTCTCCCTATACTATTGGCCTTCTCCCTATTCTGTTGGCCTTGTTGAGTGTGGATATGGTATACTGTTGGCCTTCTCCCTGGGTTATTCAAATTAGGGGCAAACCAGGGGGTGGATAGGGGGTGGGGTAGTAAATCCCTGCCCTGTCCAATATGATGTGTGGGATGGGGGGGGGGGGGGGGGGGGGGGCACCTTTCTTGGGGAAACCCCACCCTTTGGAAGTGTTTGATCTCCGATTATTATATATACCCCACCTATTTATTGTGAGCACCACTTGTATTTGTAGCCCCGCTCAAGCTGCAGCTGTGTAACTACATGTAGGTGCCACACCCCCTGTATTGCAATCAAAATCAATGTGAGGTACGTGTATGTGTGTGTGTGTGTGGGTGTGTGTTTACATGTATGTGTGTGGATGTTGTTTGTGTTGCAAGTACATGTACATGTGTATAATTTGGTGTTGTAGGTACATGTATTATGGTCTTCTCTTCTTGCCTTGCGTAAAGAAAATGGCAGTCATCATTCACTTAGCAGACACAAGCAGCATTTGCATGCATGTGTGCCATGTGCACATAATGTGTGTGTGGGTTATGTGTTATGTATTCAATTATATTCAACAAAGCCCCAAGTGGTCATTGACAACCACTTTGTATCTTTCTCACACCCTTAGCACCTGCTCCCCCCTCATTCTCAATACCAATTCCTCTTCCATGTCCCTCCAATGGAATGCTCCCCTCCAACCTGACTATGTCATCACTGCCTACACCCTGCACCATCGGGTCCCCAGCCTTAAGTCCCAGTCAGAGATGTGGGCACCTCCTTCGACAGTACGGGCCTGGCTACATTCAGCGGGCACATGTTCCTTTGTGGTTTTATTAACCAGGCCACAGTCCAGTTCCATACCTACAACCCCAGTGGCATCCTCTTCTACCAGATCAACAGTGTAATGACTGACTTCCTGGGGGTGAAGCTTCATGGCGGGTTTTGCCATGGTTAATATTTGATGTGGGCTCTGGACCAGCTGTCGTTGGATCCAACAGTACTAGAACCTTTAACGATGGTCAGTGGCACACTGTGATCAGAACTCATCGGTCATGTTGAGCTTGTACGTCGGTGCGAATATGATGCAGTCCCCTCCTGTGGTCAGTAACCTCTGTGATGGCCAGGGGCACGTGGTGCTGTTTGAGTAGGCCTACAATACCTTCTACGTCACCGTGGATATGGTGCACACGGCGGCCATCACTGCCGCGATTGTCCCACTGCTGACCATGAAAGTCTACTGTGAGGGATTTCCCAGCACGTCACGCAGATATGGCATTGCAACTACTTACAGCATGTGTTTTATCCCCTCCTGAATGGTACCTCGGTGTGTGTGATTGTGTGTGCGTGTGTATGTGTGTGTCACTGACTCATAGTGTATGCATGTACATGTATGTGTGATGTCATTGTGTGCATGTGATTTCATCCTCTTCCCCCTCCTTCCCCCAGCATCGGATGGATTTGATGCTGTGTCGGTGCAGAATGTGGGCTCCACCTACATCATTGTGTCTTGGGACTTGCCAACTCACAGTAATGACATCCATCAACTTCAGTTTGTATTGCAATGGTGCTCTGGCGGGTGTCCTGCCCCTTACTGTGATCAGCTAAAACACCACCGGCCTCCTCCCCTTCACTTTGTACATGTACATGTATGTCTTCTCTGCAACTGTGTGCAACATGCGCAAATAACAGTGTGCATGGTACATGTATATGATCTGTGCTCAGTACATTATCTGTTGGACAGGTCCTCCAGTCACGCCTGCAGGCACTGCACTCCAGTTGGAACATGGTGTTGGGCGTCATCAGTGCTGCAGCCAGCCTGCCCAGGTACATTGTGTACACTTCAATCACTTACATGTAGTTTGTGTTCCATCTTTCTTTGCTCTTATCCCTCTCTCCTCCTTCCTTTCTTTCTCTCCTGTCTCACCTACTCCCTCACATCCTCACTTCCCTCCTTCCTCCCTCCCCCCTCCCTCCTTCCTCCCTCCCCCCTCCCTCCTTCCTCCCTCCCTCCCTCCCTCCTCCCTCCCTCCCTCCCTCCCTCCCTCCCTCCCTCCCTCCCTCCCTCCCTCCACTCAATATGCCTAGACCTTATACGGTCATACCTTGGCACTCTTCCCCAGGGCCCCATGTGCATCCTTCTCCTACAACTCTCCTCTCTGCTAGTGGAGCATACTGCCAATCATTCATGACTCCAACAAGTCACTACAGATACAGATGTGTAGTGTAGCCATGTACTATTAACGTTGAAGTGGTATACTGTTGGCCTTCTAGGTACTGTTGTTTATGCTGGCTGATACCACAAAACCCACAAGGGCAGTCCAAGGTGTACACAACCATTGTCCTGGCTAAAATGAATACCAAAGTATCTTGTGAGCTGTGTTAACCTTCACTTGATTGGCAGATAGTGTGGCAGATATATGTACATGAAGATTGGACTACTTGTGAGGGTGTGTGTGTGTGTGTGTGTGTGTGTGTGTGTGTGTGTGTGTGTGTGTGTGTGTGTAAGTGGTAATGCCTGTGGTTATCTTATCTCACATCCATGGGAGGAGCTACACCTGTATGTAATGGGCTTTATCTGTGTACATGTACTGTAGGCACAAGTGCTTCCATACACTCTTTGACTTGTTGAAATATGGGTTGATGTCGAAGTACAATGTAATGTGCTCTTCCCTAGACCCTATGGAGGAACTTACAGCCACTCCCCCATACCCCAGCTGGAGCAGGACGTGGGCATGGGTCATTTGTTCCCCCCCCCCCCCCCCCACACACACACACACACAAACTGGAAATCCTGGATTCATCACCGAAATTGAATGTACTCTCTTGTCAGAATCAGATGCCCTTACAATGAAAGAGTCAACCCTCAAAAACTTGATACCGTTCTTCCTAAGGCCACACCTATCAGGGGGTGGTTGCAAAATGACTAACAGTTTTTGCTGCCTCTATCTTTTGTTTTCTGTATCAGTCCCTGCACCATCATCTTTTATTAAAATGCTTGACCCTTGCACCCACAACGTACATGTATGTGCTTGTTTACTCATTGTTACATATATGTGATTCAATGGCTGGGCACTGGACAACATCACCACCCTGTTTACAGGTAGTAGCGCCAGGGCACAAAGAACATGAGGAGCCTCTAGCCGTGTCCATCCCTAGCCACCATTGGTACAGTTCATTTGGTTCAAAGTTCAGGTCAAGACTGGGAGGTGTGACCAGTAGCCAGGATGCAGCATGAGATGCTGACACAGAGAGCAGCCAAGCCTTGTCAGCAGGTGATGATGCTTTCAACAACAATGAGAACTGGTGGTCCTCTAGTTTCTTTGACAGTACCCTTTGGTGGACGGGTGAGGCTGTGATAGCATCCACAGAGATTACTTCAGATGGGGAGACTATGCCTTACATTTGTGTCCCATAAAACAAACATCAAGATCTTTTTATAACCTTCGGAAGCAATTCATTAAAGCTTACATATAATGAAGTGGCCAGAAAGCAATAGGCCTGTGGTGAAGTACTGGAATGACTACAATTAAGCACACACTAATGTATCATTAACTCCAATACTCCTAAATCAAAGTTCGACTTGACTGTGACCTATTTTACATCTTGCAGCACTCTTTCAGGCGGGAGCATGCCGAATAGTTCAAGAGAGCTGACACTGAATCACCAACATAGCTACACACATGGTTCTTCGTCCATCAGTGAGTCTCTACAAGGCTGAGAAGACATGAAGGTCAAGAACATAGAATTTTCACATATATACATGTACATAAAACACATACATACATGTACATACACATACACGTATGCACACATATTTATACATATGGGACAGTTTCCAACAAAATTGCCCCTCAAAATTCCCTTGCGTTTGAATCGCTATAACTTCCAAACGGTTAAGGCTATTGACTTCTTATTCTCAACACTTCATACTACACCATTTCTGTATGGTGAAATACGTTTTGGGGTATTGCAATGTGTGATACCCCACTAGGTTCAATCCCACCAAATACCTTTCGGTTCTCCTGTAATCAAATCACTTTTAAAATTCGGTTTGTGGATAATGAGGTTCCTGTACCTATCACGGCAAATTGTGTCCCGCCATATCAAGCGGGAAAATGTGACATGTAGGGACCTCTCTATTTACAAACCAAATTTGAAGCGATTTGATTACTCCTACTGAAAGTTATGGTAGGTTTGAACCCGGTGGGGTATTGGATGTTGCAATATTTGCACAGTCAAGTGCATGGCCCCCAAAATGTATTTTACCATTGAGAAATGGTGTGGTATGAAGTGTTGAAAATAGGAAGTCGAAGTGTTAATCATTCGGAAGTTATGAATTTTTATAACATTTTATAGTCATGGTATTATATGTGATGGGCCGTTTAACTGTCCCATATACATGCACATGCATGTACATACACATATGGGGCAGAGAAAACATGGTAGAGTTCAAATGTTATAGTTGACACAAATCTTATGCACCTCAACTTAAAGTCGGACTAACTGTTACAAAGTTAAAAGCTTTAATAAGGCAATACTTTTCAATGGGAAAGGTCAATAAAGTGCGTACCGCCAGTGTATGACTGCTATTGTACATTTGATGCTTCCACCGTTTGTATCAGACGTTACCATACATGTAGATAGTTTAGAGATCTATATGTGTAAGCTCTTATCAGGCCCATAGCCAAGGGGGGACTCCCCCGAACTTCCCTCCCCCCTCCCCCCTCCCCCCCTCCCCCCCCCCCCCCCCCCCTCGCTCTTGTATTTGGCCCCCCGGATAAGGAAGTATTCGATTCGCCCCCCCCCCCCCCCCCCCCCCCCCCCCCCTAACTTCGTGGCTACGGGCCTGTTTATATGTATTAACGCTCCGGGATATTACAGTTACACAACCATTTAGCGGACGTAGCTGTAATCATGTACGTGTCACATTCATGCTAACCTAGGACTCTGAGACTTGCAAGATGCTTCCGTAAGAAGACTGGTTGGTCGTCATGCTCAGGCACTCCTGTGTCGATTCTATGAGTGCATGGCAAACTCCTCTGTGTAATCGCCACCTCCGTCTTTGCAACATATAATCCCAATTAGTGCCCACTCTTACAAGGGGTCATGCTAAGTCAGTACATACATGTACTGGTCATTATTACAACATAAAAAAACAACCAGGTCTGGGCACGGCTGACTGACGATAGGGTGGCACGTGATGATTGTGGTAGGCACATTGAATGTGGGGTGTATCTCACTAACCATTCAAGGGAAGTGCGATTTGAAGGCCCTAAGCTCTGAAAAAATAATGATAAATAAGTGCATTGACTACTCTCATGTAATCCGTGAGCCGTGAGCAGGTAAGGAAAATGTCATTTGGTTTGGAATCTATTGATGACTGAATAAGGAAATGAGAAAAAAATGAATGGACATTGGAAACCTTGCATAATTAATGTGGAAGTGCGGATATAGGTACTTAAGTTCCGAAAAACTACACAAAATATGTCAACTAGTCCCCACATTGCAAATCCGAGAGCAGCTAGTCAATATTTGGGTTTTTTCTGCAGTTAGCTGCAGTTTTCTGAATGCGTCCATACATTTTCTATGGACATTGAATTACGCAATGACCGAATACCTCGTAATCCTTTTGACCGCCTATTTCTCGATATGGGTACTGTCTCGAAGTAGCATTGAAAGGTTATGGAGGGTACGTTGACATTGGAGATCAGCCAAGGCAAGCAGTACAACTTTTCTAGCAGAGGTATTACATGTATATGCTGTAACGTTTATTAGACTCGTGGGCATTTCAAATCGATCAAACCATGCATGCTAACACGTGCAAAAAATATTTCAGCCACACCAAACGTTCATCTAATTGGGCGATTACTATGTGACATGGATCGTCAAGATTTCAATTTTTTATTGTTGATATTCTAGAATTCTGAAATGTCCTCTACACATTGCTTCTTCTTACCGGACTATCTGTCATGCAGTTGTAAGGCACTGAATGTTTACACTTCAACGCAAGCGTTACATTTCAATGCGCGTACTGGAATTTTATAATGGATGTGCTAAGGTCCCTAGCCTTTCGCGATAACGATCCCACATGTACATAATCAATAATGAAATTGCGCAAAAACATGCGGGCGCGTTACCAGAAACACCGAACACCGCGGCCGGCCGGTCGGAGCGACGGTGGAAGAATATTGCAGCAGAATGTGTCCTGAGCACCAACGCAGGACAGTTTGACATCGATCCTCCGTTAATTGGCATTAAGTGCTTATCGAACCCACGTTATTTCTCCTGCTTTTTGGCACACCCATTTGTCGCAATCGGAATAGAAGCCAAGAGTTGATAAATTCATGGCTGCTTAGTCTCGTACCCAGACCCAAACGTACGTAACGATGAACATCAGGGTCTCGCGAGAAATGGTTCTAGTGCGACGGAATGTTGTTGCACCAATCAAATTGCAGGAATTTGCGATGAAATTTAAATCGCTGCAATTTGATTGGTGCATAAACATTCCGTCACACTAGAACCATTTCCTCTGTACGTGATGTCATACTGTAAGCGATGATCATCGTAACGTACATTTGGGTCTGGGTACGAGACAACTATAGCTTCCAACAATTTGAGCACACAGAAGAGACCACAAACTGAATCTGCGAAGCTTCCAGAAGAGTCGAATCAGATATTTGACCACAGTAACTAAATGTTCTATTTGGTTACATATTGGCAATCGTTTGCTCAAAGGAAAGTACAGTATTTATTTAACTGCCTCAACAAAATGTCATTTTTGTCCAATGGTAACGAATGCCCCACTGTCCTTCCTCCGCTCTCTACCTTCGTCTCACTCAGAAAGGTCTTAATTACCATCTTGGCAGCAGGTACACGGGATTGGGCAGTGAACAACACACATTCTTTGTCTCATACACTCTATGGCCTACCACGTATAATCGATTACATCATTCCAACAGACATTAATTGTAAGGGTACAACAGTACACAACTAACACGACAGATTGGTACTCACATAGAGCATACTGAATTACGCAGCAATACACATACATAACACACATATGTACACACGCGCATTACACAGACACATCACACACACACACACACACACACACACACACACACACACACACACACACACACACACACACACACACACACACACACAACAAAATGAGGCTGCCAGAGATACATTATCAAGTGACTATGCAGCATTAATTATGTCTCTACAAATACATAAGTTGTGCTAAGGTTTCCACAATCTAAGCTGACAATCTTCACCAAAGGTGGCGATGATGTTCTGATGTGGGTGGTGAACAATTCCTATCACATCCTTCTCATGGACCTAGTATAGGACAGTTGCATGTGTGAGGGAATAAAAAAACAATGCATACACACACACAGGCAGCTTAATCAAGCATGAAACGAGAGCTCTTGTAACAGAGAGCTTCACTTATTTCTCTCATCCATGCTTAGAAACTATTCTAGCTACGGTATGCTAATAATTACAGTAAGCTGCTCGGCAACAGAAGCACATAGCTCAATTTCATTATGTATCTGGCCAAAAGCAGGTACATGCATTACAGTTTAAATTTGAAATTTGTTACAGTTTTAATGTTTAATCTCCCGCAATCCTTATTTAAGGATGGCCATCCTTAAATAAGGATGATGACCACTTTCTAAAAGAATGATGTACACTTGGTACTTTGTTTTATATTAGTGATGCACTAGATTCAAGATCATGCAGATCAGCGATACTGCCGCGATTAAAACAGGTTTGGCTTATTCAAAAACCGGTATTACAGTGTAAATACAGCGAAACCGCCATTTGCCGCTGGTGATATAGTAGTGCTCAAAGCGACGTATGGCAAGGAAGGACAGGTTTCTGGTAGCTCTAGAAGTAGAATGTACACTGCCAGATGGATCTGTGGAACAATACCACAATCTACGTTCACGTACCGGCTAGTACTTCCAAAGATCGAAGCGATTGCATACACTGGAAAGCGTCAAGCTAAGCAACCCTGCTTACATAGCGAGGGGGAGCCACAGAAAGCGACGGATGCAGTTCCTCAGTACGATGGATGACATACATGTATAGGCCTAGGTGACTAAAGCGGCAGCACTGCATGATTCGTCAAATGACAGTGACAGCGACAGCAACAGTAGGCCTAGGCAATGGCGGGTCCCCTCGAGTCTAATATATTGGGGCTAAGCTCCACTAAGCTCGAACATACATATCGTATGCCAATTGGCAACGCTTCCTAGATGTCCCGTACCCCCCCCCCCCCCCCCCCCCCCCCCCCCCCCAATTCTACATGGTGCTGTACTCAATGATAGAACTAGAAAGCACACTGTTTGATAGAGCGGCGGCAGAACAGCCACATACAGTGCACGTGGTTTCAGTTAGGCTAGAGTACGTCCATGCTGGCGTTTGAGCAGAAGCGAGCATCTACATCAGTACACGTCATGATACAAATGCTTGATGTTACTTCTGAAGTGTTATCGTGTAAATAAGCATAGTTTATTAACCACTAGTTATTTTTTTGACGAATTAGGTTGTGAGTATAGCTGGATCAACTTGCTATCAGAGAAAATCAAGAGTTTAAAAACTATTGTTTTTTATGGTCAATAATCTCTACTGTTGTGATCCTTATTTAAGGATGGTGTCAATCCTTAAATAAGGATGTGCCACTTCCTCCCTGTTTTAACACATGGACAGTGATAATATTGACATCATTTAAGGTTTGTTATAGAGGCTAATCAGTGTACAATTGACCAATAGCATTTATTTTATCTAACTTACTTGGTTAGCAAAAATATGCAATGTAAAATATGATCCTTAATTAAGGATAATGACATCCTTAAATCCCTGGAGATTAAACATTAATTACCAGGTAATTGATTAACTCTAAATTCAACAACAGAACATGCACAACAGATACACTTATCATGTTTTCAATTGTTTCATGTCAAGTGTAATTAACGGTATGCATGCCCAACCCAGGCTTTCCTTCCATATATGGATTCCTATCAAATCCACCACAAGAAGGCAGAACTTCAGTAAAGTGTACAAATGGGTGAGTATTTTGCCTCAGCTTGGTAGTACCCTGCCCCTCCCCTCCCAAGCTGTAATCAGAAAAAGAATGCATTTTATTCAGGACATCTCTCATTGATAACTGTATACCAGAGATCTTTTTTAAAAATTACAAGAGCCAAAAAATAAAAACAAAACAAAAAGAGCCAAACGTTCCCTCCCACCCCAGAATGTGGATACCTCGAGTGTGTGTTCCAGCTTGCCCGTGGCTGTGCTGAAGCAATAGAGGACATGATCCTCTCCCACACAGTAGATCCACCCACCACGAGGGGAGAGACAACAAGACACAAAGTCACCTCCCGTTCTCTTACCAGAGCTAAAGTTACGCACAAACTAGGAGGAGGAGGAAATGAGTATCACACAAACATGCATGCAAACACACATTATGGATCAATATTTGCAAACGATAATAATGAAAGCAAATAATCCTTATTGTTTCATTGCTAAAGAATGGCATAGGTATGTTTGGGCTTCATTCCAAGAATCCATCCCCACACCTCTCCAATAACCACACCTCTCCAATAACCACACCTCTCCAATAACCACACCTCTCCAATAACCACACTCCTCCCATTCCTCCCATCATAGTAATGGTTTCCTTACCTGGCCCTGGGTGTTCATCAAGGTGACACTGTTGCTTCTATTGCACACTACAAACTGGTCATTCACTTTCGGCATCACATGTACAGAGTTCACTGTCACATCACCCTGTGTGCCGGCTAGGTTGGGTTTGAAAGTATTGGCACATTCTGTGGTCTTCAGGTTCCACAGCTAAGTGGGAAAGCAGGTAGGGGATAGTGGAGAGGGGAGAGAGGGGGAAGGATGAGCCATGATCACAAGACCATTGTGGAGGCATAAGGATCATCAGAATCGTCTAATTTCTATTTTCCTCTTTTTTACAATGTGATCAATACAGCTTACCTAAGCACACACACAATCACATTGCATATAACCTAGTTCCTAATAATTCCAACACTGATGTCATCTGACATCTCCCCAAAGGTGAACTCTCTCTCATAGCTGTGACCACAACTCTATCAACTGAACTCCACACACTACACCATCCCACAGTCTCCATGCCCATCTGTGAACCACTCTCAATTGCACCATGCACACTGCACCACATAACTACTCACTTTGACTGTTCCATCACTGCTTGCAGAGATGACAAAGTGTGAATCAGGAATGAAGGATGCCTGATTGACAAAGCTGCTGTGACCTCTGAACTCCTTGAGGGTCTTACCAGACTTGAGGCCATGAATCCTAAATCAAAAGACGCACATGTAACAGTACACCCTCACCCAACCACCTCACCCCTCCTCCTGATACCCAAACTCCTAGCCCCACTTGCAAGGTTCCTCTGCCCCTCCAAGATACATGTTCCTCCCATACTTTGAACTCAACGGTTTTACTCACAAAATGAAAAATGTTTTTCATTTCTTTTGTTATAGCCAGTTTTTTTTTCGAACCTCTTTATTTATATTTAAAGTAAACTAGTTTCCAACTATTCAAAGCCAACACTCAAACCAGTAGCTGAAGACTTTAATTCCACACCTTCTAACTCTATACCCTCCTTTACCTCCCTGTCTAAAGCAGCACACACACATGCACAACTCAATAGCTCAAATGCTCAACGCGATTCCTCAACTAGAAAAGGAGCAGATAAAGCTAAAATTCGACATTGCTTACTTTTTAGCTAAAGAAAAATTGTCTTTTGCAAACTTTCCGAAGCTCTGTGAGTTGGAGGCTCGTCATGGAGTTTCCATAGGTAATGCATACACCAATGATATCGCTTGTAGCACCTTCACGCACTACATTGCAGAGTCACAACGCCAGCAAGTTAAGGAAGCAATATTACAGGCTAATGTCCGACCAAATCTGACAATGGCAGACCAAATCTATTTTTAACCTGCCAAATGTCCGATCAAAGTTTAGACCTTATTTTGAGCACTGTACATGCATACACATCCATTCACACACACACACACGCACACACCCACACACCCACACACACACACACACACACACGCAAACACCTTATCATCATATCATATGAAGCACTTAGGAGTTGGCTGCTGTCTTTGGAGAACTGCACTGAAGTGACTCCCTTGGAATGGGCTCTCTCGAAGCGGCGAAGACACTGACCTGTTTGCAACTTCCACACCTAGTGTGAAGATGGGCAAAAGCCACATGTATACCACACAACTGCCACTGGAGGGACCAACAGTACCTTTATCTTTCCATCATGCCCTCCTGAAGCCAGCATCTCACTGTCGCCATTGAAGGCCAGGCACAGAACCGACTCCTCCATCATCATGAAGTTGTCCTGGTGGACATGGGAAACCAGATATAGCATTTATGACACAACAGGGACCCTGAAGAGGTCACAGTACTCCTCTCTACAGTGTTCCTTACACTGACTGTAATGTTTTGGGTTGGAATTTTTGAACCATTGGAAAGTTACGATCAAAAGAAACGTGAGCAAGAACTTGTTACACGATGCAACAATTGATGATAAACAATGATTTAAACCTCTTTTAAAAACAAAATAACTATGGAACACAAGAGATCAAAACTGACAGAATTAAGGATCAGAACTTGAAGCAGATAATTTGATTTATGATAGCCCCCCCATCCACTAGATTAGCGAAAATGTCATGACTATAATTGATCTCCAGAACATATGTAACAGCCCGCAAACATTCATGCATCTACACTGTATATATTGCAAACTTTTTAACAAAAAATGCCATCTCTTGTATTCACAATTGCACTCCTTAAAAATTTGCGAAAACACCCATCCCTAGTCTGGCCACCTTGTTCCAAGCTTGTCCCCATTCCACCCACCTCACCACCAGTCTGCCCACCTTGTCCCCAGTCTGCCCACCTTGTCCCCAGTCCGCCCACTTTGTCCCCAGTCCGCCCACCTTGTCCCCAGTCTGCCCACCTTGTCCCCAGTCCGCCCACCTTGTCCCCAGTCTACCCACCTGGGCCTGATACTTGAGGTCCTTCCTGATCTTCCCGGTGGTGAAGTTCCACACCTCGATGAAGCCATCCGCACTCCCAGTCACCAGATACTGGCCATCAGGGGAGAACAGGGCACACTCTGGGTATGACTTGGCCCCAAACTTGATGGTCTTGTTCAGCATGGTGGGGTTCTTCTCCTCCTCCACGTCCTTCACAGCAGCTCTCCCCCTGAAGAGGTCGATGGTGCTACCAGGTGGGAGAAGACCCTGGTGTTGCTGCCATTTGAGGGACTGGCCCAGTAGAGCCATCAGACGAGACGGAGGGACCACCGAGACCTCACCAGCCAGGGCTTAGAGGGAGGAAGGAAGGGTGAACCATGAGGTGTGTGTGTGTGTGTGTGTGTGTGTATGTGTGCGTGCATGTATGTCTGTATGTGTGTGTTTGTATGTGTGTGTTTGTGTGTGTGTGTGCGTACGTGTGTGTCTGTGTGTATGTTTGTGTGTGTATGAATGTGCATGTGTGTATGTGAGTGTGTATATGTGTATGTGTATATGTGTATGAGTGTGTATGTGAGCGTGTGTGTTGTGTGGGTACAGTTGCACAAGAATGGATAGCCGCATCCATACTTGTTAGCACAATGGAGCACCATTAACTCTTTAACACCCGACACACAAACAGTACATCCACACACCACACACACACTGTCATGGAGCCAAGTACAAGTTTACCCGGAGAATGTGGAGTTCAAGGAGGGCGAACGAATGAACGGGTGCCAAAACCAATGAAAGGGTGACTATGAACCCTTTGTCACGAGTGAGATCAAATCACTACAGGGTATACAAGGAACTCTTGAAATAATGTCAAGGAGCTAGACAGAGGATAGATTTGCAGCGATTGTAGGAATGTTGATGTTGCGTAGTCTATATACAAGTACGTGTGCGTGTATATGCTTAAATACCAAATTCGAAGTTCATTGTCTCGTTATAGTGTATACGCAAGCTAAGCGGTGGCAAAGCGGGTCGGTCCATAACAATTGGTGGCAGCGGTGGGATCTGTTCGTCTGACAGTTGTTGGATCAACTGCACATAGAGCTGTATGACCACCCGGTCAGGACGTGCATAGAAAACGATGGCGGAAGTTAACTGGCAAGCAATGCTGCAGGGTTTGGCGGAAGACAGAAGGAAGCGCGATGAAGAGATCGAAGGCGAAAGAGCGCGGAGGGAAGCCGAGGTTGTTGAAGAGAGGCGGCTGAGAGAAGAGAACGTCGCAAGAGAAGCTGCACACTAGAGAAACGGCTGTGATTATTGGAGCGCAAGCCAAAGGGGTGTGTGAAGGAGGGCGAGATGCTGGATACATGTACGTACGAACAGACTTGACGTAAGGAAGGCGGCCCGGTGAAATAGAGGCAGGGTGTCAAAGAAGTTGAGACCTTGCAGGAGAGTGAGAAAGCCCCGACAGATACACCTGTACTAAGGAGGCCAGAGCAGAGAAGCTCCGGTAGGGGTCCAAGGTGTTATTCATGCCATCAGTTTGGTCACATCTCGAGTAACTGTCCCAGTTGAGGGAGCTACAATGGAGGACGCACCGGGAATTGTCGGAAGTTCCAAAAGGTAGAAAATGGAGATACCTTGGTTCCGGTGAGGAGCGGAAAGGTAGAGGGTACGGATGTTTCGGATATTGTGTTGGACACGGGAATGGGGAGAGCGCTGGTGTGGTAGTGTCTGGTACCCAAGAAGCAACCGTTGGGAAGGAGCGTGATGGTGGAGTGTGTACACGGGGATAGAGTATCCTATCCATTAGCCCAAGTTGAGGTGATTGTGAATGAGAAGCACTACTGGTTGGAGACAGCAGCTATTTAAAAGCTTCCAATGTCAGTGCTGTTGGGAAGAGATGTACCGGAGCTGGTGAAGATTGGCCTGACGGTTCAAGGTCCCATAAAGAGTTTGGTGATGGCAACAACTACTCGAGCCATTTGGAAGGATCGCGATGGACATTGTTGGACCTCTTCCGAGGAGCAGGTCAGGGAACAAGTACGTCCTAGTCGTCTGCGACGAGGTATCCAGAGGCTGTGCCATTGAAGTCAATAGATGCGGAACGTGTGGCAGAGGAGTTGATTCTGTTGTTCGCCAGAGTTGGGGTCCCGAAAGAGATTCTGACGGACCAAGGGTCAAATGTTACGTCCAGACTGCTGGAGGAGCTGTATCGGCTCTTACATGTGAGGCCAATTAGGACCAGCCCGTATCACCCACATGTGGACGGGTTGGTCGAGCGGTTCAATGGAACGCTGAAGGCCATGTTGAGTGACCGCCGAGAGTCAAGATTGGGATAAGTGGCTACCGTATATATGTGCTGTTCGCATATCGAGAGGTACCTCAAGCATCCACAGGGTTTTCACCTTTTGAATTGGTGTATGGAAGGCAAGTGAGAGGACCGCTTGATATCCTGAAGGAGACGTGGGAAGCACCTAGCCAAGGAAGTGACGAGAGCATAGTGTCATATGTATTGAGCGTGCAGGAGAGGTTGGCCAAAATGACGGAATTGGTGAAGGAAAACCTGGCGCAGGCTCAAGTCGAGCAGAAGCAGTGGTACGACCAAAACGCAAGAGAGCGAGAGTTTAAAGATGGAGACCAGGTGCTGGTATTACTACCGACCAGTACTAGCAAATTGATGGCGAGTTGGCAGGGTCCGTATGGAATAACCAATTAAGAAGGTTACTCCAGTCACCTATGAGGTCAACATGCACGACAAGAGGAATAATAAGAGGATATTCCATGTGAACATGCTGAAAGAGTGGAATATGCCAACAACGGTGTGCCTGTGGACGGAAGAAGTGAATGAGGAAGGCGAAAAGGAGATTCCGTTGTGGGAGGGAAACAAGGAGAATGGTGAGATGAAAGTAGGAAAGATGGTTGGAACTGAACAACTGAGGCAGCTTCGTGGTTTGCACAAAGATTTCACTGATGTGATCAAGAACACACCAGGGAGAACGAATCTTGTGGTGCATAGTATTGAAACTAACGGTCCACCAACAAGGTTACCGCCCTATCGATTGCCGTATTGCTATCAGAATTCAGTGAAAGAGGAGTTGGAAGAGATGCTGAAGCATGGTGTTATTGAGCATTCCAACAGTCCCTGGGCCTCGCCCATAGTTCTCGTCAAGAAAAAGGATGGATCCCTGCGAATCTGTGTCGAATTCCAACAGATAAATGGAGTGACGCGTCAGGATGCGCGTACCCTATGCCGCGGATCGACGAGTTGATTGACAGGCTTGGACGGGCGAAGGTGGTAACTACACTCGATCTGTCAAAGGTTATTGGCAAGTGCCAGTTGCAGCGCCGGACAGGGAGAAGACAGCATTTTCGTCTCCATATGGATTGTTCCAGTTTACGGCCATGCCTTTTGGGTTGCAAGGAGCCCCAGCGACGTTCCAGTGAATGATGGAGAGAGGAATGGAGGGTTACTCGGCGGTTTACCTGGATGACATAGTGATTTATAGTGATAACTGGAAGGATCACATGAAGCATTTGAAGGAAGTGTTCAGGAGGTTGAGAAAAGCTGGTCTAACGGTGAAGCTAGATAAGTGCCAGTTTGGGCTGGACCAATGCATGTATCTTTGCCATGTGGTCGGAAATGGAACTGTGAGGCCAGAACACTCCAAATTAGAGGCACTGAAGGACTTTCTGATTACAAGGACAAAAACAGTGGTGAGGGGATTCCTAGGCTTGGCGGGCTATTACCAAAGGTTCATCCCGAATTTTGCGGAGACAGCAGCACCATTGTCGGATCTCACTAGGAAGACAGCCACAATGGAGGTCAAGTGGAATGAGTGTGGAAAGGCAATCGAGAAGTTGAAGTTGTTGCTGTGTGGGGAGCCGGTGTTGGAAGTGCCCAGATTTTGAGAAACCTTTTGTGTTGCAAACCGATGTATCTGATCGAGAAGTGTGAGTGGTCCTAAGTCAATTGTATGAGGTGTAAGATCATCCTGTGGCGTATTTTAGCCGAAAGCTGTTACCAAGAGAAGAGAAATACTCCATTGTGGAAAAGGAGTGCTTGGCGATACGGTTGGCGATACGGTTGGCGGTACAGATGTTCAGGATGTAGCTAGGAAGACTGTTTGCCATCAGACTGATCACAGGTCACTGGAGTGGTTGGATTGTCTGAAGGATACTAACAACAGAATAATGCGATGGAGTCTTGTGCTGCAGCCATTTCAGTTCACCGTTAAGTATCGCACAGGAAAGGCAAACGCCAATGCAGATACACTTATCCAGAGTGTTTAGTGCTGGCGTTACAGGTGTGTCGCTGGAGACGGGTGGTGGAGTGTCATGGAGCTAAGTACAAGTTTACCCGGAGAATGTGGAGTTCAAGGAGGGCGAACGAATGAACGGGTGCCAAACCAATGAAACGATGACAGTGAACCCTTTGTCACGAGCGGAATCAAATCACTACAGGGTATAAAAGGAACTCTTGAAATAGGATAGATTTGCAGCGATTGTAGGAATGTTGGTCTATATACATGCAGTGTGCGTGTATATGACATTCGAAGAAGTTAATTGTCTCATTATAGTGTATATGCAAGCTAAGCGGTGGCGAAGTGGGTCCATAACACACACACACACACACATGCACATACACGCACACACACAAGGTACTGTTTAGGTATCTACATGTAAACAGAGCACCAGTAATTCATGCTACATGTAACCACATCTTAACACCAGACTTATAATTAGTAAGCCTTAGCCTAGCCTCACACCGCGCCTCCCTCACTATGGCACCAATGGTGGCTCGCTTTGTTAGTTGCATGAGTAAAGCGCCCGTCAAAGGGGGCGCTGCCGATTCATGTGCGTCGCCTTTGTTAGCAGATTCTAAAGGAGGGCTAACTAATGGGGTATAGTAGCATGCATACGACAATACCTGGCACTATTCACCAGACATAGTCCTGACTGTTCACGCTTAATACGCGATGTCAGAATCACGCCGCAAGAGTCTTATGCGGCTGACAAAAGAGGTGCTGTGTCTTCGCCTGATGCAGGCCAACCTCATCGCCACTGGGAACAAGGAGAATATGATCCAACGTCTCTTGGCTCAGGAAGCCGGCGCTCCTGCTCGCAGCGGTCCCTCCCCTGGCGAATCTGATAGTGACGAGCTCCAAGGATCAGCGCGCTAGCCAAATCGCCGCCGCCGAGTCATGGCTGTCTTTTCCAGCGACGATACTGATCCGGAACCTGATAACGTGCCGCCAAGTACCTCGTCAGGAAGATCAGACGAGGTAAATTTATTAAGCTAGACAAATTGTTACCACCTGTCCTAGACGAGGCACTCACCACGCAACTGGGGAAGCGCTTGGGGGGAAGTAAAAGGTGCATTGGGGATTTTGCCAGTTGGATGGAGGCGTGGTGCATTTTCATGGCCACTGGCCTTGCAGCCAAGCCTGGACCAGCGTCCTTGCTTGCCACACTGGCCACCTGGCTTGTGGTTAGCGGCACTAGCTGGTGCCACCACAGCTGGGGGTTGGGAAACGTTACACAGGCTCGTGGGATACTCTTGCCCTTGCCCCCAGTTGTTGCCAAACCAGTCAGTAACATTGCATCACACCTACAGTATAGCACACATAGGCTCAGTTTGGGGCATTACTGATTGATAGGTAAGGTACAGCGTTAGGACTCTACAGCATGGGAGTCTAGAATAATGCAGCATAGCGGTGAATTACTGGGTTGATAATTAAACAGTACACACACACAGATACCCAGACACACACACATGGACACACACACGCACGCACGCACGCACGCACGCACGCACGCACGCACGCACGCACGCACGCACACACACACACACACACACAAACACACACACACAAACACACACACACAGTACCATGGGCAATGTGGGCTCTTCGTTTTTCTTTACTGCTTCCCTCTGGGTAGGCCTGGACACAAGGTACAGTACAGAAAAATGAACAAACACATAAAAAATCAAACACTGTAGACGCACAGAGTTTTCAGTGCAATGTTTGCTAAGATTAGGCTTCTGCCTCAGTTCCAACCACAGCCTCTTTCCCTCTCTACCTCGCCCAATACCACTTTGCCTAGTCCCCACTCCACTCTGACTCGTCCCCACTCCACTCTACCTCGTCCCCACCACTCTACCTTGTACCAATCCACTCTGCCTCAACCCTATTGTATTGTTTGCAGTCAACTGTACTTCTCAAATTGTACTCTAGCCTATGTAACGAGTGCTTGTTTTAATATTACTATTTTCTTGTTAATTAAATGAATTATTGCATGTAACTTACACCAATTTCACTAATAGTGTTGCGCAAGTGATGGCGAGTGGTAAGAAAATCAAAGTCCTCGAAATAAAATCAAACCAAAAATATCCCAGATAAACAATTACAACTAAATAGAGTTGTTAAGTTTGTAAGAAGATGAAGCAAAATTTGATTTCAGTTAACTAAACTACTAAATGGAAGTTACTAAATAGAACTCTTTGAATGGTTTGTTTGAAGTTCAATTAAATTAGTGTAGTAATTGGAAGATTTGTGTACAGCTTGTTCTGTATGCTTGCCAAAATAATATTAAATTGCGTACATTTATGTATTTTTATTTTTATTCCGCAGGGTCTGTATGCTTGCTATTCCGCAGGGTCTGTATGCTTGCTATTCCACAGGGTCTGTATGCTTGCTATTCCTCAGGGTTTGTATGCTTGCTATTCCGCAGGGTCTGTATGCTTGCTATTCCGCAGGGTCTGTATGCTTGCTATTCCACAGGGACTGTATGCTTGCTATTCCGCAGGGTCTGTATGCTTGCTATTTTGTTATATTTTTGGTATTACACACAAATTATCTGTAAATAATAAATAAACAATTTACACACATGCACACACAACTGCACACATTACAAACAATTACAAAGTTCATCCACCTGCTGCATAAGGTGGGAGTAGGTTATTTATTGAAAGTTGCTCCATTAATTAAATCATATGTACTTTGCTCTTGTCAGAGTTCATTAATCTGAACCATGACTCAAATTTGCCTAATTATATGATGTTTTAACAGCTAATTTGCTAATTTCAATACAGAGGAAGCTAACCAGAGTTGTACGCACTGCACAACACCCTAGACAAATCCATCCCATCAAATTGGTTCATCATGGTTTATATATGTTTGACGCCATGATGACAACTGCCCCCCCCCCCCCCCTCCTCCCACCATCTGCTTCTCTCACAGCCTCACCTCCCTGGGATCAAAATAGGACTTGGCCAAGAGGTTCTCCAGCTGGACGTAGCGCTCCGCCTGCTGCTGCTTGAGCATGAGCATGGGGTCTGTCTGCCTGAGGAGGGAGCGGGCTGCCCCCAACTCCCTGAGCTCGATGAGTTCAAGCACAATCTAACATGGGTAGGTATGGAGTATGAGAGTGTACACACCCACACCCGCATACACACACCTACACACACATCCCTCATTAACCCTTTGACATAGCCGGATGTTGATTCAATCATTTCCTAATCTGCAAGACCTGTAAAATGAATTTTTACATGTCCTTGTTTCGAAAGCTTTTCCTCTCCTCTTGAACGCAGTGAAGGACTCGAGGTGCTCTAGAGAGCTTCATAAGCCTGCGTGTTCAGTATTCCCTCTTGTATCTTCATGCCAAGTATTACATACGACAATTGCCAAATGGTACATGTGTGGAAATTTCATTCTAAACTGTTATTATACCGAACACAAGGGAAGTCGATGAATTGTTTTATGTCCCTTTTGTCCATTTTGACAGATCTGGGTGTGTTATACATCAGACAGATGACTCTAATCGGAGTATGGCAATGCCAGTAATGGGCACTGCGCCGCTTCTGTGCGTCAAAAATATACAAATAAAGAAGCAACCTAACATTCAAGCTTGTTCTGTAAGTGCATAATGAGGTGCAGCTGGGTGGTGTGTACATTTCCTGCTCTATGCTAATAATAAGTACACTATCTAGAAATTAGTTTCCCTCCTACTTTGTGTGCTCCTCCCCAGGCCACTCTGTGTGCTCCTCCCCATGCCACTCTTTGTGCTCCTCCCCACGCCGCTACATCTCCTTGTTTACGTTTAACTCCCACCCATTTCTCATTCCATTTGTACTCGTGACTCACTCCAACACACACATCCCTTTACACCCCCATAATAGCATTTATCTAAACTCACTCTTGTTCAACTCCACAGCCATTGTACATAATCTCCCCTTTGACATGCACTACACACCCTCAATCCTCTCGTATACCACCCTAAACAAACATCCATCTAACTCCCTTTCGCCACCCATGTTCTTCCTCCACCTCTTCTTCTCCGCCCTCATCCATCTTACTTTCGACACCTCCCCACCTCCCCCTATTCCTCCACTTCTACTGTCTTTTCTGTACCTCCCTAATCAAAGCATAAATGAACAATGTTCTTGGCCCTGAATACTAAAGTCTTTTCAAGCACACATCAATTGGTATTAGATTCATCTCTGCAGGTCTACCTTGGTGTGATGCAATTCAAAACATGGAACCGCATCCATCAGCAGAGTGCATTGTTTGCACACACAGGCTTTCCTTTCGGAACATAACCACAGTCCCGTGGTTTTGGCAAAGCTATTATGATGTTATGAAATGTCTCTCTAGCCCGATTGATGACTGGTTCCTGACAACTGGCTTGTGTGGTGAATTGCATTCCTGATTCCAGCAGCAGCTCTTGGGCAAGTTGTACCCTGAACTGCTTGTGCCTTAGCATTTTTGAGCCTTCTTTCTCCTTTGTTATGCAATATATGCTCTTCTCCACCCACTTTGGTGGTAAAATCCATAGCAACTTGCAAGTTGATCACTTTTGTCGACTTCCCATGTAACTCGTCCCATGTATTAATTGTATTCATAAACTATTCGTACTTCCTCTATGTATTCCACATGGCTTGATTTTTGTCTCCATGTAATTGTGGAGCTGTCATCCTATGCCCTCAAATACAATCTATTACTTTTGAACAGCTTCACAACCACCGCATGCATGGGCAAGCCTCCATGCTTGTAAGTGGACGTCTACTCCAGATACTTACATGTGTACAAACTTCCAATTGCAATTTCTGCGAGTCGGCTGGAAAAATGCTTTCATCAGGCTTTTTGGGTGCACACTATTTGAAAGTATGTCGACCCTTGAACTCACCATCGATTCATATATCAGTAGTAACTAATAGCGTGACCAGGTACAGTGTACAAGGCCAATAACTATTACTGTAGCGATGAACTCTCCTACCTCAGTAGTCATTATGAGAAAATGCTGCAACATTGACGCACGGGACTTCGGTTTCACTTTCAGTTTGACTGTAGTGCTGCTGCAGTACTGTGCAGCATAAAAAATTGTCTCCTCAGCAATCCTTACAGCATTTCATCTGTGACCAACAGTTTGAAGAAAGCACTGACCAACAGTTTGAAGAAAGCACTGACCAACAGTTTGAAGAAAGCACTGACCAACAGTTTGAAGAAAGCACTGACCAACAGTTTGAAGAACTCAAGCACTGAACTCGGTGTTGTTGTTGTGAACAGTGTTGTGGTTGTGGGAGGGGGAACAGTGTTGTGGTTGTGGGAGGGGGAACAGTGATGTGGTTGTGTGTGGGAGCAGGTAGGTGGGTAACTCATAAAGAGGGAGTTCTTTGCTCATCTCATCTATGACATAGCCATCAAATTCACCATCGCTCATTTCTTCATCGTTCATCAGTTCGTCGAGCAGCCGAAAGAGGGGTGAAGTGACGTTGTGAAGTCACTCTAAGCATCTGAATGGTGTGCATGCTGTGTTCACTCATTATTAGGAGGGTAGCTTATTGATACTAACAGTACACAGCAGATAAAAGCACCAAACTTTGCATGAAGATTTCATCATTTTTCTGCATGCTTTTGATACCTCTGGAAGAGTAACCCAAACTGGAATCCATGATTCACACTTCTTGATCCATGCAAATTCTAGAGGAGATGGACTTTTCAGGCAGAATGATTCCCTTCTAACTTCATTGACAGAACTATGCTGACTGGTTTTGTCATATATCAAAACCATTAGTCTCTCCAGCATTTGAAAATGGCGACTGAGAACATCAAATGGGTTGCAAGCCAGATGTATGAATGTTTCTGTAACCTCGTCACAGGCCTGTCCTGCATTCCAGGGACTTATTACCTTTACCCCTGAATGATGAAGTGCATGGAACACAGGCAGTGCTATGATTTACAGTGCCCAAGGCTGGCACAAATGTGAAAAGAGTATAGTTTTTGCCTGTGCCAAATGCAACCCAGATGACTGCTGAAGGTTTAACGTAGCATACACAACCACTAAGATGACAATGACAGCTGTGTCCACAGTACGAACAAGAACAGACTTCATCCCCTACTCAAGTGCATGGGCGAGTGTCCTCATGATTGCAGGCTAACATGGGACTGTTAGAATTTAGGGATTCCACATATTGACCTTACGTAATATACAGTGACACAGATTAATCCGGTGGCCATACGATCCCTGCAACCCCTGCATCATTACCTGACTTCCTGCTGACTTCCTGCAACCCCTGCATCATTACCTGACTTCCTGCTGACTTCCTGCAACCCCTGCATCATTACCTGACTTCCTGCTGACTTCCTGCAACCCCTGCATCATTACCTGACTTCCTGCTGACTTCCTGCAACCCCTGCATCATTACCTGACTTCCTGCTGACTTCCTGCAACCCCTGCATCATTACCTGACTTCCTGCTGACTTCCTGCAACCCCTGCATCATTACCTGACTTCCTGCTGACTTCCTGCAACCCCTGCATCATTACCTGACTTCCTGCTGACTTCCTGCAACCCCTGCATCATTACCTGACTTCCTGCTGACTTCCTGCAACCCCTGCATCATTACCTGACTTCCTGCTGACTTCCTGCAACCCCTGCATCATTACCTGACTTCCTGACAAGACTGCAATAGCGATTAACCACGCATTTGAGGTGGTTCCATTACAATCAGATCACCACTTACAATTCTAGCTAGAAGTTGAACATTATTTTATTCTGTTCACACATCATGCATCAGGAGTTCACCTTCTTGTTCTCCTTTCTCGCAGAATAAACAGTTCTGCATGTTAAACGCCTGTCGCTTAACGCTTCTCCTGTCATCTTATCTCTCAAACCAGTACCATCCCTTTCTTTTTTTGCCTTCATTAGCTTAGAAAATGATTTGTATGCAACTCTTTTGTCACCACTTAAACCAGGGCTTAACAAAGGGCATTTTAAGGCTTTCTATATGACCAGAAGCTCCAGTTCATTCCAAGTTCCCTAATTTGTAACTTTACAAATCTTTTCAAAGCAATAAGGAAAGGCAGCCATGTTAATATAAAATGCTAAATAGCTGCTTCATCTGCTTTTAAGGTGAAATAACTGAGAAGGGCTCCTACGCGAATATTGACCTATCTAGAAAGCTATATAATAAGTTGGATGCTTTTATCTGCTCGGTAACTGGAACCACGAAAATTGGAATTAAGCTACCTATTTTCATGAGATTGTGAGGATTGATCCTTGACTGGCATTCAGCTGACAGGCTGCTGGTGGTTTTGCAGGTGGAACCATGTGGCTGAGAGCAGATTGTTGATCTTGTTTGTACTATGTGTTGTGGAGCAGATAGGTAGGGATCAAAATACTTTTACAAAAGCCCCTGCACATGGTACAGATGGCATATCTGTTCCACCTGCACCATGGCTTGTTCCACCTGCACCATGGCTTGTCTACCTGCACACTTGTGGGCACATTGTTGTTATTTAAATGGCGATTGGTAACCTCAAATGCTTCTTCTGCACTTGCTTGGTGAGCTGGAGTCTTTTCATGGCCTTTCTCATGCAAAGAGACTTACAGCCATCTCTAAAGGTATTTTGCAAAGAGACTTACAGCCATCTCTAAAGGTATTTTGCAAAGAGACTTACTGTACAGCCATCTCTAAAGGTATTTTGCAAAGAGACTTACAGCCATCTCTAAAGGTATTTTGCAAAGAGACTTACAGCCATCTCTAAAGGTATTTTGCAAAGAGACTTACAGCCATCTCTAAAGTTATTATGCTCGCTCTTCACAGCAAACTTCTCACAGAAGATGCAGTACAGTACATGCATTTTCTAGTCTCTCTGAACTGAAGCCAAGGCCTGTCCTTAGCCCATTCGTCACAGAATATATATACACACAAACCTTTTTAGCAGAAGGGTTATCGTCATCGTCGTCACCGGTAACGTGGGCATCCACATCTGAACTGCTACCACTAGTACGGGCAACTGTGTGATCGGTGTGACACACATCCATTTTGGAAGAAACCCCACGACTGAACGCTGCCCATGCAGGCACATCACTATCGGTAATACGGGCCTACAGGCCCTTCATTGGCGCCATTTTAAATCTTTCAATCGTTAAACACTGTTAATAAGCCACGTAATTAATTACTTACGCGTGTGCATATGCTGCATAGTGTTTTCACCTGCACCATATGCATGTATAGGCATCAGGGCTACCTGTGTACTGCACCATATGCATGTATAGGCATCAGGGCTACCTGTGTACTGCACCATATGCATGTATAGGCATCAGGGCTACCTGTGTACTGCCAGTATACATGTGCCTAGGCATCAGGGCTACCTGTGTGCTGCCGGTATACATGTATAGGCATCAGGGCTACCTGTGCACTGCCGGTATACATGTAGGTATCAGGCTACCTGTGTGCTGCCGGTATACATGTAGGCATCAGGGCTACCTGTGTACTGCCGGTATACATGTAGGTATCAGGCTACCTGTGTACTGCCGGTATACATGTAGGCATCAGGGCTACCTGTGTACTGCCGGTATACATGTGCCTAGGTATCAGGCTACCTGTGCACTGCCGGTATACATGTATAGGCATCAGGGCTACCTGTGTGCTGCCGGTATACATGTAGGCATCAGGGCTACCTGTGTACTGCCGGTATACATGTGCCTAGGCATCAGGACTACCTGTGTACTGCCGGTATACATGTAGGCATCAGGACTACCTGTGTACTGCCGGTATACATGTAGGCATCAGGCTACCTGTGTACTGCCGGTATACATGTGCCTAGGTATCAGGCTACCTGTGTGCTGCCGGTATACATGTAGGTATCAGGCTACCTGTGTGCTGCCGGTATACATGTAGGCATCAGGCTACCTGTGTGCTGCCGGTATACATGTAGGCATCAGGCTATCTGTGTGCTGGCATCTGCACTGTGCAGGTTAGGCACCCGGCATTTCGAACCCTGAGGATAGCTAGGTCAGTTTTTTGTTTGCCCCAAATATATCTATTCCCCTTCGCAGGGTTTGCTTTTTTTCCATGGGAGGGTGTGGACTCACCCTCTCCTAGCGTAGCTGGGATGCCCCCTGCTCAAGCCTGGTGTATTTGGTCGGCTGATGTAGCGGCATTGGTCGGACAGTGGGCTACGGGTGTGGCAGACTATGTGGTGTGTTGTAGACATGGCGTGCATTAAGTGACACTGGCACCAATAGATGGTCATTGGGTGTGGGTGATAGAAATTGCCACAGCTGGATTTATGGTGTATATAAAATAGCTTGATTTTCAATGGTTTGTATCAAAATCTATCAATTGATTTGTGCGGTATTTAAACACACTTAACCCTTTAGCTCCAATACAAGACATCTTACACATTCAAATATTGAACAAATCCACAATACTAAAACAAAACCATTACTATAAAAAATCTGTGTAGCAATAAATACCACTGACATGACACATACATGTGTCCAACGTATACATACAAGATATTGATGAATGCACATGAACACACACACACATAAACACAAACACACACACAACACACCTACCTGCTCATAGAGGTCGATGAGAGTCTTGTCAGGGAGCTTGAGGGACTGAATAGCCTGCAAAACAGTGTCCCAGTGTCCATGATTGATATCTGACACAAAGCTTTCGATACTATCCACGGTATTCAATGTCACTGAGGTTTCCTCCTGGCGAGAAAAAAATAATAATAATAATTTCTGTTCAAACGCGCGTTAGTGGAAGTATTTCCCAAAATTCTGAATTTTCACAGAAAATGACACCCAAAAGCTCTGCATACGCGCGCAACACTCACTTGAAGAGTGGCCAAAGTCCTGTAGAGATTATTTTCCTTCAAGTACTGCTCAATCAGCCGTACCACACTGTGGTGGTATCAGAGAGAATGATTTTATGCACAGGATAGCGCAACACACACACAACGATTCTACTCACTCCGTGGATTCGATCTCGAGTGCCATTCCGATTGAAGCGCACCTTCCCGCTCACTTCTGTAAAATAATTTATGCACCGGCCTGTCAATAATTTACAATAATTATCGCCAGTGCTCGTCTCCAGACCTCTGTCCAGACTAAGAGAACGCGTAGTGTTTTTTTTTTTTACACAACAGAAAATCATGTCAAATTGTAATACCGGAATTTATCCGATGCTTAACAGTAGCCTGGGCAAACTCGATTGATTGCCGCCCGCGCGGTATCAGCTGATAGAATTCCCTAATTGGAGGTGTTTCCCATGCTCGGTACTTGAACATTAAAAAGCTTTGTCCAGTAAATTATAAATTAACCACATGCTTGGAAATACACAACGCTTTAAAAAGGGAAAACAAAGCTATGTTTTTAGAATCCTACTCCGCCTGTAGCTGCGTAACTCCATAGAGAGCCTTCAGCGCAGTCAAATAGTCCTTAGGAACTTTTCTATTCTTTTCTATGGTCTCCATCACCTTGCACCAGTTCTGCAGCAGCAGCTCCTTTCTCTTCGCGTTCTCCTTCACCATCAGCTTGTGAATGTTGACCAAGTCCGTCTGCTCAAGCTTCTTCCCCAGGTCAGCAAAGTCCTCAAAATACACGACATGAGGGAACTGGAAGACATCAGAGAACTGCAACCAGTATGCCTCAGCCTCTGCGTCCACACCTCCCTCCACACTGGGACTGTACGGGTGGTTGGAGTCAGGGTGGGCCCCCATCACGCTATCAAGGGCGCCATTTTGGCAGTAGGCGTCGCCGGCCAGTGTTCTGTCTACGCTGACGGGGCGCTTTGTCAGCAACATCCTCATGCTCGGCACAAAGAGTGGAATGGACAAGGAGTAGAGCTCAACGAACTGGTAAGAGGACACGGAGTTGGGGAAGAAGACAACTGCTGGGTGGGTGGCGGCATTGTCCAGCACAAGATGCGAGTCGGGCTTAGAGGCAGACTTGAGGACAAACCGAGAGCTCACCTGCGACAAGGAGTCCTGCCAGAAGTTAAACACCAGCACCTCCTTCCCTCCTGGCGTGTAGCTGTACCCGTTGGCACCCATGTACAGTCCACTGTAGCTGAAGAGTGGGACAGGGGACACCCCTGTGTAGTGCTTCATGTACTCCAGGTCGTACTTGTTTTGGGCAGCGATCGTGTGCTTCGGATCAGTCCCAGAGGCCAACACGCGAATGTGCTCGTTCAGTCGTTCCCACTCGGCCTTTGTGCAGCGTCCCAGATTGTAGCGGTGGGCCGGCGCAAACACGAGGGACTTGTTGAACGGCATCCACAGCTCGCAAGTCGAGGCAGGAAAGCCACAGACAAACGCATCAGTAGACACGACCTTTGGGTTGCCCTGGTAGAACTTGAAATTGGAACTGACCAGACTCTCCGTCAGTTTGGCGTTGGGTGCGGCCAGCGAGTGGACAAGAGGGTCGGAAAGGTGCGTGTTCACGCTCACCCCAGGTAGTTCGAAGACCTTCGGATAGGGTGCACTCCCACCTTTGGCGCTCGCTACAATCACCTTCTGACCCATGCCTGAGAGGACAGAGGTCATATCCATGAGGGTGCCGTCGTGGATATCGGAGGTCCAGAAAGTGAGAGATCGTGACCCCACACACGACTTCTTGTCATCGATGTGCTTGACGACATCGTCGCTCGACTTTGGTGGGATGAACTGGTTCGGAATGGGCGATGGGAACGAGTAACCTGAATCGACCAGGCTTCGCAGCCACAGCTGCACAATCTGCACATCTCTTAGCTCTATGTACTGTCGCTCGTAAAGTGCCACCCATAGCTGCTCAATCCGCTCGACCAGAGTTGGGGCGCTGCTCTTCCAGGAGATCAGGAACTTAACGAGGAACTCGCTCTTCTGGTAGAGGTCTTCCTCTGCGTTCAGGTCCCCGAGGATGTTGTGACTGTTCCTATCCTGCATGACTAAGGGGCGGGCGGCAAAGCCCAGACGCAATCCCACGTCCCAGAAGAGCCGCTGGGCAAAGTAGCTGCGCCAGATGTCGGAGACACGGCCGTGGACGGTGATGGGGAGGAGGAGGGCCCAAAAGCCCGGCTTGAAGTGCAGCGTGGCCTGGGCATTATATGGAGTCATCACCCCCTCTGGAACGATGACGGGTTTGGTCTCGGTCGAATGTTTGAAGTTGAAAGGGATGGGCATGATGAGACGATATATAGCGTCCACATCCGGTTGGAGGTCGGCCAGAGACTGGAGCACAGCGATGGCTTTGGAATCTATGGTCCTGGGGACGAGGGTGGCGTTGTAACTCTCTGGCTTTTTCACGTGGTTCAGTGGCAGACCACGAGGCCAGGAGGGCATACTCGGGGCGCCCAGGGACGGGTAAGGATTGTAGGTGGGGAAAGTGTGATGGTCGGGGTGGAGCGTCGTGACGGAAGCGGTTTCGAAGGCGGCCAAAGTGGCGTCGATAGAGGGAGAATTTGCGGGGGCGGCACCCGGGACCCAGAACTTGAACAGGTTGTCGTCATCGAAGTCCCATATGACTTTGGCCCCGTGAGTTACGGCGTAGAGGTAACCCACGTTCTTCCGGCTGAAATGGTTCCAAGGTAGAGCGTCGACAAAGGGATTCCTTAGAGCTTCCTGCGCGTGTGGGTTAAGGTACACAACATCCGAGTTGCCCTCTCCACTGGTCCACCCCGTCTCGTAATCTGCCGGACTCTTCTTGTCGCCGACAATCACCATGCACCACCCTACCAGCTTCGACTGGCGGTCTATGGCCTCGGACGGGTCAAATATGGTCGTTACAACCGCCCACCGCTCGCAAGTCCGCTTAATGGGCCTCTCGCTGTTCGAAACGGGAATGGCGAAGTTCTTGAACTTGAGTTGTGCGGATGGGAACTGACGCACGACTTTGTTCGCGAATGTCTTCCCGCTGGCCGCGCTTTTCGGAATTTCCTCGGGCCGAGACGAGTCCGACGAAATTGTCGAAGGGCTGAAGAAGCCACCAGTGCGAACGAGATAGAATATAAATAGAACAATAATCGCTGCTACCAGCAGGAAAGCCACCCTTCTCCTTGACGACATCTGTACGTTCATATTGAATATTAGGTGGCTTTAAAAAGAGGCACAACTATACCGTAAATATTGAATTATCCGGGCAATTTCATAACTTACGATCGGGAGCATAGAATAAATAATACCATTATTGGACAATACTCTGATCATCTTCCTTCTTCTGCATCTCCTACAGCTCCTGAAGTATGAGGTGGTTTCTCTGCCCCTTGTGTGAGGGCATATATACCAAGGTGCATATTTTCCAAGACGTCTAACTGGGTCTAGTCTCGTACCCAGACCCAACTTTTCGCAGCTGCGGATGGCTACTCCTTTTCCGCGTAGCGGTGACGTAATCCATAAATACGCTGCAAGACAGCGTTAGATTTAGCCATCTAGCTTACACGACAAAATCTACACTGTCCCACAAAATTACCATATCCAAAGTTCTGTTGGAGCGGTTTTCTGAGCACTGCCGTTACGAACAAACAACACCACGCTACAATTTAACATCTTGCACATTATATAGCAATTTTCAAGAAGAAAAGACCATCGATTCGTAAGATACTGTCCCACAAAAAACGGCGCTCCGAAAAAATCGCAATTTATGGCAAAAACGCTCGAAACAGTTCAACAGAACACTCGCAGCCTTTCAAAAAAAAAAAAAGCAACACGTAGTGACCGTGAAAATTACAATGAAAAAAGCTTCTCCTCTTAGTTGCAACAAACCAGCGCGTTTTAGACTCTGTCCTCACTTATACGCACGTGCGATTCACGGAAGGTCCGGATGGCACGCAAAAAATTGCGAATCTCTATGGCTCACGTGATGTGTTGCTATATATTATCTCTGATCCTGCCTAGATAAAAGTCTTTTATTTACTTGTGCAATCTAAAGTGTACATTATTCATCGCAAGAATGCAAATGTGGAATTTTGTTCCATTGAGGTGTGCTACTTTCATTGGGCGTGTGAGCGTGAGGTTTACTTTGGTGTGCCTGTTGGGCGTGTGAGCGTGAGGTTTAATTTGGTGTGCCTGTTGGGCGTGTGAGCGTGAGGTTTACTTTGGTGTGCCTGTTGGGCGTGTGAGCGTGAGGTTTAATTTGGTGTGCCTGTTGGGCGTGTGAGCGTGAGGTTTACTTTGGTGTGCCTGTTGGGCGTGTGAGCGTGAGGTTTAATTTGGTGTGCCTGTTGGGCGTGTGAGCGTGAGGTTTAATCAAGGATTATTAACATTACATGGATTGGAAACCCGCGTTGAAATCACGTATAAAATTTTGTCACCATCCTCGTTTCGCCTCGTACCCCGAACTAGTGACAAAACTTAGGCTTCTTTAGCCTTTTAAGAGGTTTGTAGCTGCTGTACTAAGCTTTTGTGTGTTTGTTATGTACAGATATGTAGCACTTCTGTCATTTGTATAGTTTTGACCTTGTTTGTTTCTGTCAAAATCATTATTCGGCACGTGGCGGCTCTGTGCGCCGGCTTGTTTCCGTACAAATGGGTCAATTTTTATCGCAACAACTTTGTCATGTAGCCCATGGAGGTTTATAGGTCGAGTTCTTCTCTCAAGTCTTAGAGACATTGCGTTTGGCAGATAATAATGAATTCGTCTCGACAAAGTGCTAGTTTTGTGGGCTGGCTGGTTCGGTCCTGTAAGGGATGTTGGTGTAACTAAGTGATCCATCACATCCCCCATAGTTTTTTGTAGGTCGGGATTATAAATTTGTAGGGCAGTAACCTTTTGTGGTGGTATATCGCATCGCAAGTGTATGCGTATTTCTTTATCTTTAACGGGCACTTTAAATAACACTTAATAATTACATGGAAGCACTATGAGAGATAGTGCTTCCATGCCCAAACTCAGACAAAACTCTGGCGTTAGTGGCGTACACTCCCGTGCGCCTCTGTCTTCACCGTTCGTCTCATCTAGCTCTGAAGCAGCCATGGCAATCATGAATAATTCATGCGAAACGAGGATCGCGACACAAATTTTTGCGGGTTTCCAATCCATGTAATGTTAATAATCCTTGGTTTAATTTGGTGTGTCTGTTGGGCGTGTGAGCGTGAGGTTTACTTTGGTGTGCCTGCCGACGTATGGTGACCCAAGCGCATGCATGCACACTTGGCTGCCTGGCTCTCGGAGAGGATGGGGGGGGGGGGGGGGGGGGGGGGGGGGTCAACTTCGTTCAGTGTTCAGTAATAAGGCAGGGCACGAGCAACGCGTACGCACCAGGTCACGCGACACGTAAGCATTAATATTGTTGCATGTGGTTGAGGGAAGGCAGTCGGGTCTGGTACTAGATGCATACATGGCAGGGCTGATACATTGTAGCGGCGGAAGGCAGCCATAGTTTTACACTTCATTTTCGAAGGAAGATGGTTATGATTTGTTGCTTGCTGTTGTTGGTTTTTGAATTTGTACCAAGTTAGTGAGTTCTGAATGCAATTATATTGAAACCTCTCCACAATGGATTGATTTGCACAAGGACAGCACAAACGTTTTGCTGACTGAAAACAGCATGTTACACAGCATGATAGTGTGTCCCCCCCCCCCCCCCCTCCCTCCCTTTTGCTCCCCTTCCCTCCCTGGCTCCCCCTTTTCCCCATAACATGGCAAAATTGCAAACTAAATGGTTTTATTTTATTAAATAATTTTATTCTTCATTTTTCTGTCTGAATATTTAAATTACATAAGTGTTTGTGCACTGATCATGAACATTAACTGATGTCAACTACATATATATTCATGGACAACAGGTAGCAATAAGGGGATATCAGCCTAGAAACTAAACAGCCATTTAAGTGGTCAAACAGTCACCGAATCGATTGGTACTTTCTTTTTTGGTTTCGTTTCTTGTGTCGCCTCCTGCAGCAGCAGATGAAACATAGAATGCAGAGGGCACAGAACACTCCTCCAAGTGACCCAAGAATGATTGACAATGTCTTCTTTGACAAGGGGCTGCTTTTGGCTGCATGTGGATCAGAAAGTAATTAACTAAAGACAGTGTGGTAACCCTGGGGGTATGGGGGAACCATGGGGGTATGGGGGAACCCTGGGGGTATGGGGGAACCCTGGGGGTATGGGGGAACCCTGGGGGTATGGGGGAACCCTGGGGGTATGGGGGAACCCTGGGGGTATGGGGGAACCCTGGGGGTATGGGGGAACCCTGGGGGTATGGGAGAACCCTGGGGGTACGGGGGAACCCTGGGGGTATGGGGCAACCCTGGGGGTATGGGGCAACCCTGGGGGTATGGGGGAACCCTGGGGGTATGGGGCAACCCTGGGGGTATGGGGGAACCCTGGGGGTATGGGGGAACCCTGGGGATATGGGGGAACCCTGGGGGTATGGGGGAACCCTGGGGGTATGGGGGAACCCTGGGGGTATGGGGGAACCCTGGGGGTATGGGGGAACCCTGGGGGTATGGGGCAACCCTGGGGGTATGGGGGAACCCTGGGGGTACGGGGGAACCCTGGGGGTATGGGGGAACCCTGGGGGTATGGGGGAACCCTGGGGGTATGGGGGAACCCTGGGGGTACGGGGGAACCCTGGGGGTATGGGGCAACCCTGGGGGTATGGGGCAACCCTGGGGGTATGGGGGAACCCTGGGGGTATGGGGCACCAGTCTTGAGCATTTTGTATACAGAGGGCAGTTAATTTATATTGGCTCCTCCCCCGTCCCAATCCTACATCTGTGCTACTGGGGTCCACTGCACTCTTGTCTAAAATTAAGAAAACCCCTTTTCTTTATCTATTGTGTTTTGTTTAAATGGTTTAATAACCTTTATCTGGGACACATGTGACAGCTGGGCTTTCTGACGCGGCACTAGCAGAGACTTGAGGGGTTGGGGTGATGGTGATGGTGGTACATGACACATCACTGCCACTGCTGTGAATCGTGCAAATCGATGGTGAACCTCCACTGCTGAGCACTCCATTGAGTTTGAATTCTGCAGGAGACAACAAAAAAATCGTTCTCGTGAGTGCTTATCTGATACCATGCCCTCCTCCACTCCCCCTCCCCCCCCCCCCATGCCCCTTTCGGAGTGTTATCTGCTATATGACTGACTACAATAAGTTGTTACGATTTATAAAAATCATATAGTTCTACGATACGATTTGATAAAGATTATATTTAATTTACTATGAAAGGTTTTTTAAAATTCAATCACCATTGTTGGTAGCCATCATTTCTACTTACCGCAGGAAATACTCAGTGGTCCCCTGTTGCAACCTTCATTTCTGCTGTTGTGATTGAAGCAGTATGTGAAGCATGGTTGTGACTCTGTGCAATTGAAGTTCCTCACCCATGTGTTAGTACTATATCTGTGGGAGAACAAAGTGCTATTCTATTGTTTGTTTGAGTCATGGCCCAAGAAGACCCAGTCCATTCAGATTTGCTTTATACCGGTATCTAGCGATTCACCAATGTTTGGTCTTGCAATGTCATCATTGTTAGTGGAAGTTTATGTGACAGGAAACAATATTATGAAACTGAGTTTTTATACATGGCGATATGAAATGTGTTCTGGAAGGAGACCATATTTCACTTACGTTTGTGATACGCCTATCTCTTTGGAGTTTGTATAACCCAGCTGTCGGCACACTGAATCAGCATGGAACGATTGCACGTTGTCATAGCATATGTTGTCCCATTTCCCTTGAATGTAGATTTCAGCAATGCCATTCGAGGGTAAAGATCCGGTAAGACGCACTTGGCCTCCATAAGGGGAGCTCCAAATAGGTGTTGAGCCTGTATATTGATGGAAGTAAAAATTGTGACATTTGTTTGCTGTCTTTCGTGCTATGTATGGATGTATGTTTATTTTGCGTGCGAGTTTTGTGTGTATGTGTGTTTTTATGTGCGTGCATGTTTGCTATGTATATGTATTTATGTTAGATATTTAGTGCCTTTGCACATAATATGTCATAGTACATGCGAAAAAGTAGTCACTCTCCACTGTGTTACATTTCAATGAAACAAATTGTGACAGCGTTTCCTATCTCTCATAGCTTATCATTATGATCTCCAACCAGGATGTGTATGGTACTAACGAGGAAGCATATCAGATAGGCCTTTCTGAAATTGATTTATGCAACCCTTTTCCCAACAAAGCCATCCCGTTTGGACGTGGCGGAAGAAAAGAAGAACGTATGAGCAAAACGTACTGCATTCAATTGCTGTGTCATCGTCATGGCTGCAGCGCAAACAAGGCATGTTCTTCCAATAGCAGCGCATCACATGAAGTTCATTACCAGTGCATCTTGAACCATTCAATAGAATCCATGTTGTGTTTCCAATTCCATATTGGCTAAATGGAGATACCAATGCGTATATGGCACAATATGATGTGTGTGTTGTGATGTGATTTGTCCCACATCTTTACAAGAGCATCATTAGGTGTGTGTAGGGGGGGGGGGGGGGGGGGGTGGGGGAGGATATGCCCCCTGGCTCATATTGGCCCAAACTGCACCCTCCCATCTTCCAGATTCTTGGATTCTATATAACAATCTCATGCACTAACGTCATCACCCCCCAACTACATTTTGTCAGCTAAGGTTCTGTTTACTTAGTACTGTGTGTCATGCAGTGTTCGGCTAAGTCAGATAGTCAGATAAATAAAACCAGAGTAAGCACGATTAATGATTTGATCAATTGCGATACCTTTTTCAATTCTCAATTGCAAGTGGGAATTTATTGTGTGAACATGGAGTTTCAAGTGCCTTTAAACTCAAAGATTAAGTTGTTTGTTTTTAACTAGTTCGCATTGTGAGGCAGTATTTATTTTGTATTGCTTTGCTTGCAGTGTTCTATGTGATGCAACCAGTTTTGGTTTTAAATGGTAATAACTTAATTAAATAAGTTTTTAATGATGATGCAAACACAATAGAACGCAAACTTTCTCAATCCAAAACTGCTGTTTGATTCGCTAATCTCATTGTTGCATTGTTGATTAGCTTGCTTTGAACAAAATGGAACAGGGTGTGGTTATTGCAGGAATCATCATATTTAGATAAAGGATTTTGTATTTGATTGCAACGTGACTATTAGATGACTTAATACCAGGAGAGAGAGAGAGAGAGAGAGAGAAGAGAGAGAAGAAGAGAGAGAGGAGAGACGATAACTGAGTAAGGAGGAGATCGCTATGGGCGAGATAGCGCATGACGCAGAGGAGAGATGAGGAGAGATGCAGAGAGAGAGAGAAGAGAGAGAGGGAGAGGCCTAGACGAGATGCTAGAGAGATCGGCCTCTCTAAACGATCGAGATGACCCTGGTAGAGGAGAATCTTCGTACCTGGGACGAGGAGCCGCTTACGAGAGGAGATAGATAGAGCTTCTCTAGGAGGAAGAGGGTTTTTGAACCGAAGGAAGCGCCGGACCGAGAAGAGAGGAGAGAGCAGAGAGAGACGATGAGAAAGACCAGAGGAGGAAGAGGAGGAGAGAAGAGGGAGAGGGAGAGAGAGAGAGAGAGAGAGAAGAGGGGAAGAGGCGGAAGAGGGAGAGAGAGAGAGAGAGATATATCTATTTAACTTTTTTGAACAATATGTGTCGCCGCCAAAGATCATGCAGCATAACCGACGCACTTAGAAATCTTGTTTCTCGTTGCGAGAATTTTGCTTTTGCCGATCTTTGTTTACATCTAAGCAATAATGGCATACACTGCATGTTAACCTCACGTTTTCAGTTGCTAAGCTCGATGATACAGCCCTCTCGTAACCAAGTTGTTGGCAAGCAACATTTGCGAAGTTGTCGTCTAGCGACTTGTAATTCACAGTTCCCCATCCAAAGTCTCCATAGAAAACTTCTAGTCTCCCTCCCGTGGATGTGGCACCGTTGCCTGTCAGCCGAATGTCTCCGAGATTTTGCGCGGCTTGAAGTTTAACGGGAAAAACATTTAATGCAAGAGTTATATATAGCTAGGGAGTTGTGAAGCCGTCCTCTTACACGCCATTAAGGTGTGTGCTCCAACCAGTATCAACACCGCTGATAGCGCCATGGCAGAAACACTCTTGAAGCGAGAAGGGAAAATGAAAGTTGACAGAAAGACTGGATCCCAAATTAGTCTTGCCACATCATGCACGATGCACGTGGTATGTATACAAAAGTGGATAGGTACATGTTTGTAGGTCGACTTACAGTACCCGGCGAAGATGCGGTGAGAGCTGGCCAGCTGTTTTCTAGGACTATTTGTTGACCTGTTTGCCTCTGAATTTAATGAACATCTGCTGCTGTCACGATTACATACTCCCTCCCATTCATACATTTCATCACGTCTATTCACAAAGTCAGTCGTCAAAAGCATCCCAGTTTGAGTTTCAATGGCCCGCTGCTGCTCCAAATGCTCACACCGTGTCGAACTATTGCCTCGAATCTATTGATCGAGCACAATACCACCCCATAATTTATACTTATTAGAAAATGTCACTTCGACGTGTGCCTATATAGTGGCCGGGACTCCATGCATGTGGCACGCGTAATTCGAAGACCTCCTCTTGGCTTGCCCTATTACCACCGCTGAAACGAATTCTCGTGCACGTCCAGGGATAAGTATCACAGGTTGAGGCATGATGCTCGAAAGAAAGCAAAAGAATGAGATCAGTCTAGCTATTTTGTTCAAAGCAAGCTAATCAACAATGCATCACAATGAGATTAGGGAATCAAACTGCAGCTTTGGATTGAGAAAGATTGCGTTATATTGTGTTTGCATCATCCTGGAATAGACTATTATGGCAGTATACGTTTTTTCTCAGACTAGTACTGGCACATCACATGTTACAATGAAACAACTGAGTAAATGAAAAAAAAAAACTTCTCTGTATAGACTATATACAGACTGACTCGCTAAGCCTGCGTGCATGCATGGTATAACGAGCCTAGCTGGTCGCGATAGTGCGATTGGTGGTGGCGTATAACTAAACAAAAACATGTTTTATCACAACAACAATTATGAATCCGCCGTGAGGGTATAAGTAAATAAAAATAAAGTCAATCATAAATACTGTATAGTTTTGGCCTTGCACAAACCATATCGTACAGCGCGTAACTGACAATAAGAAACGCTAATCGATTTATAACCTTTTCTTGTATTCGATACCGTCGGCATGGATACTATAGTATTCATGGTTTCGGTAATAGTTTAGACATGGCTACTTTAGTATCATGCCGGTTTAACTATCTTGAGCTGGCAAAGAAGTTCCTCTTATCAACAATAGCTGAAAATTTGACTTTTTCTTATATCAAGTTGAGTTTTTTGTAATTATTACAACGGTATAGAAAGCGTAGACACAAACCGACAAAAAAAAAAACAACACAAGCCGACAAGTGGCATTACGCCAATTGGGTCTGGGCTCGAGTCTAATTGTATCTGTGTGCAGTTACGCATTGGGCAACACTTTAGGTCAAAACATGGATTCCGAATAGGGTACCTTAACCGATTAACGCCGGAATATTTTTTTAGTAGGGTTGTCCAAAATAATTAACTAAATGAGGCAGCAGAGGAATGTTAGGTAGCACGAAAGGGGGTTTCAACAATATAAAATGAAACCATGAACGTGAATAACTTGTAATCGGTATAATGTTTCAAAGGTGTCTGGAAGAATTCTTTGGTAACGGTAAGCACATTTTTGACGCAGAGATGCCGTCTTTCGGCGTTAAGCGGTTAAGCAGTATTGCCACTGGTATTCTTCTTTGATAGTGTTCCCGACGCAATGGGACTATGTTGTGTAGATTTCCATGGAGTGGTGGTGGTTGTAAAAGTTAAGCTAATTGAGACCAAGTGCTTCAGTTAGTAAATTCGCGGACCGAGCGGCTTGCAGATCGACGTTGCAGCTGTGAACTAGTATAGGGCACATAATGCGCTAGGAAGGAGGTTTCTAGTTACATTTAACGTACGTACATGTAGTAGTGGGTGTGTTGCTGTAGGTGTACAGTTACCCGACTACGTAATCGTGCACATTACGTAATCGTGCACAAGCACACGCGTATCCGAACGCACACGGACGCACACACACATACACACACATACACACACATAAACACACACAAACACACACAAACACACACACACACACACACACACACACACACACACACACACACACACACACACACACACACACACACACACACGCTCCTAATTTCATCGCGCAAACGATAGAGCTCATGTTGTGTAGGATTTATGCTGTACCGCTCCTACGTAGAGAGCACTCCTCTTGTGAGCTAAGAGCATTTTCTCCCCTAAGGGTGCACAGCTGATACGGTGTTGTGCAAACCTTGCAAGTGTATCCAAAGTTCACCTGTGGCTAGAAAACAGTACCGCTGTATGTGTGCTGCAAATCCTTCCCACCTGGTTGTAATGTGGTGTGTGGGTTGATATGTGGTTGTACCCTGTTTGTGCTAGATATCCTGATCTTGTGTATTAGATATCCTCAAAATGTTTGGTAGATATCCTGAACTAAACACATATGTTAAATACACAGCAAAACATCTGACTCAATGGCTCAACTCTTGTAGGACCCACTGTGGACTGCCCTCCATCTTGATAGTTCTTGCGGTTGTCCTCTTGCTGTGTTGGCACTGGTGGTCCACACAGGTGTTGGCTCTCATTGTTCATCAGGACTTGCACATCTTTCCTTCTCTCTGCATCTTTGAACAGACAAAATTTTTCATATGGTGCAAGCAATGACGTGTATTCACTATGGCAACAGTTTGCATCCTCTGGATCCTTTGAGGCCTTTAAGGAAGGCTACCTGGTGAATGGGGCAGCTGCTGGGACAGTGGAGCTTGGTCCTGGAGAGACCAAGGGAGTGACCGTTTTTCTAGGATGGTATTTTCCCAACAGGAAGTTTATTGGTTATCATCTAGGTGAGCTGTGTGTGTGTGTGTGTGTGTGTGTGTGTGTGTGTGTATGTGTGTGTGTATGCATGTATTTACATGTGTTTATGTGTGTGCGTGCATGTGTTTGTGTGTACATGTGTGTCTGTGTTTGCAGGTATACAGTATGTGTATGCATGTGTGTGTAAAGGGGAGGTTGTGTTGTGTGTGAGGTGGTGTTAGAATGGGATGTCTGAACTACATATGCAGGCGTGATCAAAAGGCAGTCATGTGTATACGTTACGTGACCTTGTCGTGAAAGTGATGTAAATTATTCAAAACTTTGAATTGTTATAATTGCACACTTATTGCATCATCTAATGGAGAGATGCTTCATAATGTGCTACATGCACCATTCTTTATCTTGTCATCCTCATTCTGCTTGAAATGTACCTAAAATATTGTATTCCAAATCATCCCAGAAAAGTTGGATCAAGCATGTTGTTTGGACGTTGGCAACTGAAGCAATCTAAATGTACAGGATGTTTAATAAATGAGCGCAACACTTTTAAAGTTAGCTTGTGAAAAGATTTGTTTTTTTGTTTTGTTTTTAATTAAATAAATTGTCACCTTGGTTAAGCCAACAACCCAAAAATTAAGTAAAGTGTAATTTATTGGCATAATTTAATAATTGCCAAGAAATATTAATAAATTGGTAATGTTGTGTATGCCAGTCAGATTTTCATGTTAAATGACCTCAATATTTACCTGTTTTGTAATAGAATGTTGCCATTACTTCATCTTGAATATTTGGTTATAGTTTCAATTGATTTGAGATAGCCTTGATGTAGCTACCTAACTTCTTACATTTGCCTAGTTTTTTAGTTATTGATAAATTATAAAATCAACTGTCTAACTAATTGTAATACTTAACTATAGCATTGTGCAGATTTATGAACACCCTATAATAAACAACACTGGGAACAAGTAGGAACATGAATGTGAAGTGTAGTATTAATGGCATTATGAGCCTTTTTTTAAAACACGTAGTTTTTAGTGTGCATGAATATTTCTGTGTACAGGGAACTTCTATAGTCATCTATTCAAGAGCTCCATTGAGGCAGCAGAGAAGCTGAGGAACAGTCGTATTGAGGCCGTGTCGGACATTGCTAAACTTCATGAGCCCTTCTTCACATCCACCATGCCTATCTCCAGGACATCCTCATCAACAGCCTGTCCCACATCCGGTGTGTGATTCCATTTAATGCACACTTGCACGTGTAGCGATACCGCATAGGAACCCCCATCCAATCACAGCTCCTCGCACAGTTGATTGATCCTAAAACTGCTGCAGCTTTTGAGTTTCAGTTTATCTACTGCTGCATGCCCTGTGTGTAGACACTTTATGTAAACCTTTTCTCATGTGTGTGTGTGTGTGTGTGTGTGTGTGTGTGTGTGTGTCTATAGATCAGCCTTCTGGGTTAGGGACGGCCGCTGGAGGCAGTGGGAGGCTTACGACTGTGTCAACATTGGTGAGTTGTGCTCATGCCGGAGGCCTTTCAGTATATTGTAAAGGGCATGGATAGTGATAGGAATCAAGGCTGTTTAGTAAATTCTTTCCAAAGATGGTTAATAGTTAGAAAGGGTAAAATGAATTTCAGAGTGCACCGAAGGACAAAGGATTTATATTAATCTGTGGAGGCCAAGAAAATGGTAGAAATGACGAAGACAATGGTGGAGTAGTTCAGCCTACCTGTGCATAAAGATATCAGCGTTTGCTGATAAGTTCTTAATCCTGGAATTTGATCAGGATGTTCAGCTCAAACTAGGCGAGAGGCGACGTGGAGAGCATGCCATCAACTAACCATCTCCAAATCATTCATAGAGCTTTGGGAGGAATTTCTGATGGGCTCGACCGGCAGTAGGGTCTATGGTTTATACAGTCAATATGTAAATGATAGCATTTTAAGGATGCATAACAGCAGTTTGTAATATCCCTGCTACATCAGATAAAGTTGACTTATTTTAAGATGTGCTGCTGGATACATTCCTAAGTGTTCATGCGAAAGGCTGAAAAAGATGGCCCACCCCATGAAACTTAAAGACATGCTGTCAGTTGAAAGTTAGGGTGAAGAAACAATTGTAAACTCACCAGGCATCATTTATCAATCATGGTGCTTGGCTCCAGACCATCAGTACTTTGTCTTGGCTCCAGACCATCAGTACTTTGTCTTGGCTCCAGACCATCAGTACTTTTGTCTTGGCTCCAGACCATCAGTACTTTTGTCTTGACTCCAGACCATCAGTACTTTTGTCTTGGCTCCAGACCATCAGTACTTTTGGCTCCAGACCATCAGTACTTTGTCTTGGCTCCAGACCATAAGTACCTTTGTCTCAGCTCCTGGCTATTGTTCATACAGTACTTGTTTTAGCGGACGAATGCAGTATCGATTTTAGTGCTAAATATAAAACACTACGAAAGAAAAAAACTGCATCTATTTTGCAGCCATCAGTAGTTTTCGTATAATGTATCATGATACATCGCAGCTATGCTGGTGGTTGTACTGTTTTCACTGGGCTAGCCTTTCAATTACATGTAGATACAAGTCTGAAAATCATATTGGGCAATGTGTTATGTATTTTACGACATTTAGAGCCTTAGTAACTGAATTCTGCAAAATAGAAGGTTCTGTTTTCGTGAGAGACCATACTCAGTGAATAAATGGCCAATATATTGACTGTTTAGCAGTAACCATACTGTACTCATGCATCAATTCCATCTTTGCCACAGCTACATGTAAGAACACTAACGTTGTCATAGTGATGCAAAAGTAGACAAGTGCTGTTATTTTATCCTGCTCCTTGGTGTTTAATTAGAAAATGGATATTGGCGATGGCAGGGTTATGTCTGATGTCATCTCCATGTTCATCACCTACCTCCTGGAGCTGTACACCTGGTCCAATGACAATGACACGCTGGGCATGGTCAGAGGTCTGTGGCCACAAGCACAGCAAGCAGCCCAGTGGCAACTTAACATCACCCAGAGCAACGGTTACCTGCCTACCTACCTGGTCTCCACCGATGACCTTTTGGGATTGGACTCCTACAAGTACGTCACATACAATGGAGCCTTCCACCTGCTTGCAATGAAGGCAGCTGAGAAACTGGCTTACCTGATGGGTCGGTTGGGAGGATGGGATGGGAGGGTTGGAGGGGAGGGTGGGGTATCTGATAGGAGGGTATGCATCTGATAGGAGGGTATGCGAAAGGGTATGGATATGATGTGAATT
>JABACO010000010.1:9124858-9242358 GCA_013339895.1 Ephydatia muelleri | reverse complement strand
GGCCGCTGGAGGCAGTGGGAGGCTTACGACTGTGTCAACATTGGTGAGTTGTGCACGTGCCGGAGGCCTGTCAGTATGGAAATTATGGGAGGAGGGAAGATGTGAGAAGGGAGAAGTGTGAGAGGGGAAGTGTGAGAGGAGAAGTAGTGAATGGGAAGGAGGGGTATGTGATGGGAATGTGTGAAGGAGGTATAGAAGTAGATGATTAAATTGATCACATTCAAAACTTCCTCCTCTTCCCCAGACTCTGTCCACAATGATGGAGAACGGCACATTCCTTACATCACAATATTCCCGGACTCTGAGCTCAACAAGATCATAGCCTGGGCCAAGTACCAAGTACAGCCGAACCTAACCAATGCCGGAATGATCTATGAGGAGCTGCGACAAGGGTACTTGGACCTACCCTACCCTCCCAGGGTAGTGGCTTGTCATTAGGGAGTTTTTCTGTGTTTTGTTTTAACGCGAGATCGTTGTGAGCAGAATTATTTTGTAGACACTCAATTAGTCAGAAAGATACAAACACATATATACTTATATTCAACTCTTCCTTAGCTTTGTGATGTTATCACAAGCGCTGACCTATAATTCATCCAAAGAGACACAGCTCGTAATTTTGTGGAGCAGCCAAGTACACTTCTAGTACAGGGCTGTCTTTAGGTAATTAAATAGAGGCCATAGCAATGGGCTATTCCATAAAATAATTGTACACCCCTACTGATGACCCAAAAAGTTGTCCAGAGGGGGTCCAATGGTAATGTCCTAGGGGGATGTTCTATTGCAGTGAGATGTGTCCAGAGGGGGGTCCAATGGCAATGATGGCAATGTCCTAGGGGTGTCGCACAGTGAGATGTGTCCGGATGGGTTTCAAAGGTAATGCTCTAGGGGGTATCCTACATCAGGATGTGTCCAGAGGGGGTTCAATGGTAATGTCCTAGGGGGGTGTCCTACATCGAGATGTGTCCAGAGGGGGTCCAAAATAAATGTCCTGGGGGGGTATGGTGTAGAGGCTTTATGTCCTGGGGGGATACCTTGATATTAGTCATCAGTAGGGGTGTACAATTATATTATGGAATAGCCCAATATCATGTTCTGGATCAGCGTAGATCTTACACAACACCAAATACAAACTTGCCTAATGGTCCCAGACCAAAAAATGATTATATATGGTGAACAGAGAGCAGGATCTAGATCATCAGAAGCCACCACTACCAACAACAACTACAACCACCACAACAATAATAACAATCACAATAACAACAATATACATTATATATGGTGAACAGAGAGCAGGATCTAGATCATCAGAAGCCACCACTACCAACAACAACTACAACCACCACAACAATAATAACAATCACAATAACAACAATAACAACCACAACAACAACAAAAACCCGGGAGTGTGCAAAATGAAGGCAATGGTTTTAAATGAATATAATTTCTTAATAGCATTATTCGTATATATGAAGTTATGGACATACAATGTGGAAGTTATGGACATACAATGTGGAAGTTAGGCAATACAAACTGTGCTATTAAAATTAAAATCTGACTACCTTTAATGCATATAGATGTAAAGATACTTTCTAGTTAATTAATGTGCTATAATAATTCATGACAACTTTAATTAATTGCAGGATTATAAACTACATATGAACCTGAATGAAAGTTGGATTGAATGTATTTTGTATGTTATGACATTTAGAGCCTTTGTAACAAATTTCAAAAAACTGAATTCCACAAATTGGGTCTTAAAAAAAGGTCATGGCTCTGGTGTGAGAACATACTCAGTGAATAAATGTCAAATACATTGACTGTTTAGCAGTAACAAAACTACCCCTGAATCAATTCCATCTTCGCCCACAGCTAAGAGCACTAACGTTGCCATAGTGATGCAAAAGTAGGCAACAAGTGCAGTTATTATTATTAATATTTTATCCGGCTCCTTGTTGTTTAAATAGAACATGGATATTGGCGATGGCAGGGTCATGTCTGATGTCACCTCCATGTTCATCACCTACCTCCTGGAGCTGTACACCTGGTCCAGTGACAATGACACACTGGCTGTGGTCAGGAGTCTGTGGCCACAAGCACAGCAAGCAGCCCAGTGGCAACTTAACATCACCCAGAGCAACGGTTACCTGCCTACCTACCTGGTCTCCACCTATGACATTTTGGGATTGGACTCCTACAAGTACGCCACATACAATGGAGCCTTCCACCTGCTGGCAATGAAGGCGGCTGAGAAACTGGCTTACCTGATGGGTTAGTTGGAAGGATGAGATGGGAGGAGGGGAGGGGAGGGTGGGGTATCTGGTAAGAGGGTATGCATCTGATAGAAGGTATGCATCTGATAGGAGGGTATGCATCTGATAGGAGGTATGCATCTGATAGGAGGGTACGCATCTGATAGGAGGGTATGCATCTGATAGGAGGGTATGCATCTGATAGGAGGGTACGCATCTGATAGGAGGGTATGCATCTGATAGGAGGGTATGCATCTGATAGGAGGGTATGCATCTGATAGGAGGTATGCATCTGATAGGAGGGTATGCATCTGATAGGAGGGTACGCAGCTGATAGGAGGGTATGCATCTGATAGGACTGGGTAGAGTTGGTGTACCATTAGGGTGTAAAGTCATTAAGTTTGGTTGTGGTGGGTTATATCGGTGTAGAAATCTGTCCCTTGGTGCTTCCACCATACACTGTAGTCAATTGGGTGTAAAGGAACCTTGGCTGTTTCAATAGTACCAGTGACCAGAGCACATTCATTACCAGTTTCTTTTGTCTCAACTGATGGACAGGTGACAATGAATTTGCTGCCACATGCCATGAAGCCTTCTTGAAGGGTCAGGTAGCCCTTGACCAGTATCTATGGAACGAGGCAGCTCAGTACTACAATGCCTACACAGTCGATGAAGGTTTTGATTACGAGCGGTACCGTAATTCAACTAACTTGACTCTGTGCCTCTACGAGTCTGGAAGAAATGAGGAGAAGTGTGTCTTGGGAGACCCAAACTCTCCTGGACCACTAATGTCTGATAGCTTCTATGCCCAGGTGCTCCAGGCTGTTGTATGTGTTACCATAGCGATGATGACTGCATCTCTTGTCTGTATCAGGTGTTGGCGTACTCTCTTGGCCTGGGCACCCTGGTGCAGAACGAGACGAGGCTGAGGCTGCACATGAAGGCAGAGCTGAAGAATAATGATTCTCCGTGGGGCCTTATGGCACTTAACGGTTAGTGGCCTGCTCCCCCTCTTCCTCTCCTTCCCCCCCTCTTCCTCTCCTTCCCCCCCTCTTCCTCTCCTTCCCCCCCTCTTCCTCTCCTTCCCCCCTCTTCCTCTCCTTCCCCCCCTCTTCCTCTCCTTCCCCCCCTCTTCCTCTCCTTCCCCCCTCTTCCTCTCCTTCCCCCTCTTCCTCTCCTTCCCCCCCTCTTCCTCTCCTTCCCCCCCTCTTCCTCTCCTTCCCCCCTCTTCCTCTCCTTCCCCCGCTCTTCCTCTCCTTCCCCCCTCTTCCTCTCCTTCCCCCCTCTTCCTCTCCTTTCCCCGCTCTTCCTCTCCTTCCCCCCCTCTTCCTCTCCTTCCCCCTCCTCCTCCCTACCTTTCCTTGCCTGTGAGAGCTTAGACTGGTTAGTGGCCTGCTATCCCCACTTGGTGCCCATGTTAGGGTATCAATGGGTAGCATCAGTTTCTTTTATCTGTTTAAGGTTTTATTAACTTGCAGCTCTGTGTTATCAAAATGTACAAGTGTGATACATGGATAGAACTAGATCCTCTGTGGTATCAAATTATACAGCTAAATGTGTGACATGGTGTGGACCAGACACTTTAAAAAACTGCTGTGTACACAAAAATAGATCTGGAAATTGTTGCAATTGAAATATCACAAGGCTGCAAAAATTAATATATTTGTACTTCCAAATAATTGAACAATTTTTTTTTTATGGTGTGAGATATAGAAGCTGAATGTGAGTGAGTCCATAGGTAACTTTGGCTGTTCACTTGCATGGAATGTTAGAACCTGCTCCTTGCTCATTGCAAACGTTGGAACCAGTCATTTTGCTTGAGGATTTTGATGATCAGTAGCCACATCCCCAGACCTAGATATTGTCTGTGCGTAGCAAATACTAGTACGATTCAGTAATAAGTAAGGTACTGTATTTACAATGTGCTGGGAGATGGAACCAAACATTTACATCATTAATCTACATGCGTCATAGGGTTAGAGTTGCATACACAAAGCAGCAGATCCCCAGACCTAGATATTGTCCGTGTGTGCAAAGCGGCTGAGGCTCAACATGCAGCAGCTCTAAGCACATGCATTTCATTACACTCACGAGGAACTCCCTGTCTTCTCCATGTGGTTATGGGATTACTTCAGTCCTTTCTTCATCCACTTGGACTTCAGCTGCCAGAAGGTTATCGCATCTCTCAATTACATCGCTGGTTGACCGCATATGAGGTTGACTTGTGTAATACCTAATACAGTTGATTTTGAAGTTGTATTTTTTAGAACCCCGGCCGTGTTGTATATTTACTGTGCCAGCTATACAGATGATATTATCGTATGATTGGGCTTAATTATGTTGTGCGAGTCTGGGCACCAGACAGTAGAAGTCTGGGGACCTGAATGAAGTGTATCAATGTGTTTTGTAAGAGAACCAGGCTAGTTGTGAACATGGATCAGGCTAGTTGTGAACATGCAACAGACTGGATCAGGCTAGTTGTGAACATGCAACAGACTGGATCAGGCTAGTTGTGAACATGCAACAGACTGGATCAGACTAGTTGTGAACATGCAACAGACTGGATCAGACTAGTTGTGAACATGCAACAGACCTGGATCAGACTAGTTGTGAACATGCAACAGACTGGATCAGACTAGTTGTGAACATGCAACAGACTGGATCAGGCTAGTTGTGAACATGCAACAGACTGGATCAGACTAGTTGTGAACATGCAACAGACCTGGATCAGACTAGTTGTGAACATGCAACAGACTGGATCAGACTAGTTGTGAACATGCAACAGACTGGATCAGACTAGTTGTGAACATGCAACAGACCTGGATCAGACTAGTTACAAACATGCTACAGACCTGGATCTCCGTTGGATACCAGTGAGAGTTTGAAGGCACCGTTAGATTTGTCTGAACTGGCTCAGAAAAAACTTCAAAAAACCAATGGCTGCATAAATTTGAATCAATGTTACTCCATTGTTGTAGACTCTCCAAGTTCCAAACATCTCAGAGGGAGTTGGGTCATTGGAAAAGTACTTTCCATCGCTCACACCACTTTTCCAACTAATGAATTAAAAACAATTTTCATGGAGCGATTGTTACTATGTTAAGCTTTTAGCCACTGGAAATCCTCCATCACAATGTGTAACTTTGTTACACAAAAATCGAAAATGCCAAGTTTACTGTGATAAAATTATGATGTGGGATTGTTGCCGCAAAAATGGTTCTAATGTGTATATTATGAAATTTCCAGTACATACAAGTAATTGCATTGATTTGTATGTCAAATTAAAAATTCAGTGTCCGATTCTCAGTACGTAAGAATTGTGTGTATATAGGTCATTTCAGACTTCTAGAATATTGAAATCTTGAAAAAAAAAACTGTCTTTTCATTGCAATGATCCGATTTGTTGCCCACCGCTGGATCTTGGAGCAAGTCATTGGATATGTAGACACTCCATTTGGCACACTTGTGTGCAGATTGTAACCATGAATGTGCATTCAGAGAGACAGAATGATTAAGCAGTCTAGTAGTTGTGATGACACTCATGTTGTACGTAAGTACAGTGCAAGGAGGAAGGGAGAGAGGGGTTCTCATCACAATTGTACCATACAGAGGCCCACAGTACTTTAATACACTTCCATTGCATGGTAGGAGGGAGATGTTTTTGTACCTGTTCATTTCTTTACTTCGTTTGTGCAGGTGGTGCGAACAATGCCTATACAAATTCGATATGGGCTCTGGCAAATCCGAACTGGGCGACAACTAATATACACCTTTTGGAGGTATGTTAATGTGCTAGTGTAAGTGTGCATAGGAGAAACGGTAACTGTAAACCAGCCTAAATGTACATGTAATGGTTGTGTATGAATCTTGATTTTGAAATCAGAAAGGGGAGGGAGTTTCATCCATATTGCACTTAGTTGTGTTTAATTATCGTTCTAACACTATTATAATCAGAGTCCTGCCATGAATACAAAACCTGCTACATGTGTGCAGGCACCAGAATTAGAACTCACATTGAAATAAACACTCCCTTACAGAGTAATATTGTGATTATGTAATTTTTTAGTGCTTTCCTTTATTTGCTTAATGGCCATCATCGCTTAGTGAGAGTACTATACATGTGTGGCAATTCAATGTACTTCCTCTACTTTGTGATCTGTAGGATGTGGAGTTGGCATTGTCTGTCGCTGAAAAGTCGTTGGACTACTGGCGATCAGTTCTTAATGACCAGTGGAACATTGCAGGCCTTCTGGGTGGTACCTTGGCCACCAGTGGTCTACCTTTCATCACCAGTCACTATGGGTTCTTCATGACAGCCTGGCACATCGTGTTTGCACTGTCAGGGCAGAATGCAAACATGACAGAGGGGTCTCTGACCTTTGCACCCAAGGTGTCTCCTCCGTTTTTGCTTCCTGTGATGCTGCCTGGAGTGTGGGGATACCTGGAGGCACAGGAGTTTGCACCCAAGCGTCCTGATGCGGGCTATGTCCAGTACACCCTGGGTCTTAACTTTGGCTCTATTCCATTGCAGTCTCTCAGTATTAGTGGTTGTTCAGCTCCTATCAATGGGTCTTGCACCCTGAGAGCTGACGATTTCTTGAGGTGGGACTGCTTCCTGTGAAGGTTTTAAATTCTGAACTTGTAATTTGACTTTAATCCAGTTGTGTGTACGGAAACTTTCCTATGTCGTATATTTAAAGATGGTGATTGAAATGCATTAAAAGATCCCAGTATTCAACTTTTGTTTTCGATATGGCGTACCTTATGCATGTATATTGGCAAGGTATTTTCACTTCACAAACTGTAAGTTTTCACTTATAAATTTCTAATATATGGTACTCTTCATATAAGCAGGTGTGGCTATAACATTGCCTGTTTCTAATGCATTAAGCCAGAATTTGTTTCTCTCTAAGTTTACACCAACACAGCATGTGTTCTATTTTCCCTGGTCGCATCAACGATGCAGACAATTTTACAGGGTGCCACATAGCTGCACATCAATTGTGGTTCCAATCCATTGGCAATCTCCACCGCTTTAGAATCTATTTATTCAATATGTTAGTAACTGATACTCCTATGAACATGTTGCTCATTGTATAACACTTATAATTATCTTTTTCTAAATCTAGCTAGGCAAAAATTGATTCAATGTTGCACAGAGTATTAACATCAATAAACTACTTTGCAACAGCAAGAGCATGTATGTTTTTTCAGCAGCTACATGGTAGGTGTGGCACTTTTATGCTGTGGGTTAAAGTGCTAGTAGAACCCAGGGTAGTATGTTACTTCCTTCTTCACACCACCTCTCTTTCTGTAGCATGATATGCACTGGATGCAGATGATGGCTACAAGGAAAATCCCCATGGCTGCCAGAATAAGTAGTCCAAATGATCCCAACGCCATAGCAAGAAGGTCGTTGATAGAAAAGGGTGTGTCAGGTGTGGGAGAGAGGAGCGGGGTTGTGGTGGCAGTGCTAGTGCTGGGATCGGGAGGGCCAGCAGTGTTGGTGTTCGTCGACGGTTGGAAGTCCTCTGACAGTGTAGCAGCCCTGGTTGAGGGAGAGAGTGTTGGCGCAGGTGATAGTAATGTCATTAGCATGGAGATCTCAGTTAGAATGACAGATGTGGACAGAACAAATGGAGAACTTGTTTCAGTAGCACAGGTAGTAGTGGCTGTTGCCTGAGATATTGCAGTAGTGGTTGTATCAAGGGTGATGGTAAATGGAGAACTTGTTTCAGTAGCACAGGTAGTGGCTGTTGCCTGAGATATTGCAGTAGTGGTTGTATCAAGGGTGATGGTAAATGGAGAACTTGTTTCAGTAGCGCAGGTAGTGGCTGTTACCTGAGATATTGCAGTAGTGGTTGTATCAAGGGTGATGGTGACGATTGATGGGTTGGCAGTGAAGGTGTGCATTTCTAATGTCTGGTCTGCTGGAGTTGCACACATAGAGGTGGACTGAGGGAGTGGTGCTTGGGAAGAGCAGCTATAATCACTTTTTGAAGGAAATATAACGGAATGAGAAAAGGAGACGTTGCATCAGTATCAGTTCAGCCGTTGGCACTAACCTTTGGAGAGATGTACATGTGTAAGTTGCGGGCTCAGAGAGACACGCAATGGACTCTGTTGAGGATGGCAGCAGAGATAATGAGGTAGTGGGGTCTAGCTCCAGTGTGGTGGTGAAGGGGGACGAGGTTGCAGTGATGTTGGACATCTCCCATTCGCAGGTAGTGAAGGACGTACTGTAGGGACCTTCAGACAGGTATTCTGCATCCATACAGACATACATAAACATTCAAACAGGTATTTTGCATCCATACAGACATACATAAAAATTCGAACAGGTATTCTAGACATACATAAGCATTCACGTGAAAGCAGTACTACCCGTTAGATCCCTTATGCTCCACGTATAATTTGCAACTGACCGCATGATACGACTAAGGAGCCTGTAGCGCAGTTCTGGGTCCAATCCTTGCCAACTTCACTGTAATGGTAGCAGTTGGTGAAGCACGCCTGGGATTCCTCACAGTGGAAGGAGTTGATCCACATGACTCCACCATGTTTACTGAGGGGATTTTGTAAGTTGAGCTTTTAGTGCCTCCAATGCAAAGGCCTGCTGCATGTCTAGAAAGTGATGGCTACGGAGACATTACTTATTTCGTAGCACCATTAATCTTTTTTCGTACTACTGTAGTTCCGTGTTGACCTTTCTATAGCTAGATGTATATGCATTTTCGTACTGACATATACTGCATCAAGCACTGCATGTATGTATTTAATACTGACACACTCAAACGCTCAATGAAAACTATGAATAAATTTTACAACCATGTCATTTAGAAAATCGTATAATGCTCAACCCAAAGTAGCATAGTGTTGGATAGTTTATTGGTGCATCTACGGTGTAAAGTAATCCGTTCTTGGGGTGCATGTGGTCATCATCGCTCACAAATTTAAACATGTTTAATTTGCATACCGATAATCGATTCCGTTGGCGTTAGTATATCCAAGCTGTCGACAGACGGAGTTAGCTTCAGTGAATGCAGCGTTGTCGCAGCATACTCCACCCCACTCGCTTCTGAGGTAGATTTCGACTACCCCTTTGGAAGGGTAGGGTCCAATCAAGCGTACCTGTCCTTCATAAGGCACCGCCCATAGTGGTTTTGTGCCTGCAATTACACATGTCCAGTACACATTCGTAATGTAGTCTCGGCCCCAGACCCAACGAACGGGATGGATTACATTGCGGGTTAATGTAATCCATTCACCAGCTGCGTCCGTCGGGTCTGGGGCCGAGACTATTCGTGAGCAGGCATTTTAGAAACGTTGTACAACTACACGTAATGTTTATTTCACCGCAGCAACAAAGAGATGAGCACTTACTGCACTCGATGGCGATATCCTCACTGTGGTCGCATCGTGCGCACGGTTCAGCACTCCAGTGGCATCTCAGAAGGTGCAACTCGTCCCCAGTGCAGCGCGAGTCGTTTAGGAACGTCCACCACGAGTCGCCCACCCCGAATGAGCTGTAGCCACATGCAAAGGTGATGGATTGATATAGACACCCGTGTATAATGCAACAGCATAGTGCAGAGGCACGCACATGACTTTGTGATCGTTACTTGATTTGAAATGTAGGCCCAAATACTGCAACATAGACACTGTATAGTATTCACGCATGCATGTCACCTATATGCATGCAGGCGTGCACCAAATTGTGCTCTTTCGAACCGTGCTCATATCAGCTAGAGTCGGAAAATGTTCAGAGATGTGATCGATGAGCCAATTATTTACACAGTATTGCGGATAACAGACTTAGTGCCCTAGATACGTTGTTTTACAATTCCTTTTATTTTGCGACCAGACACTTGAAATTTAAATAATTATACACTGTAATAAAATTTTTAATGGCGGACAGTCAGTTTATTCCACCTGTCTATCCCCTGCGTGCGTATGTCCCGTCAGCTGTTCCATTTATTGTTACGCTTTTATTTTTCTCCGTTCGTGGGCGTGGTGATATGTAACGCGGAAATGTTCCCTACTTGAAGAGAAGTACGAACATGTCGCCAGGAGGAAGAGTAAAACGGTACAATTAACACTAACGATAAAGTTGAAAAATGAACGACAGACGATGAAAACCAATTTATGATTGCTGAAATTGTATTCTAGGTCACATGTATATGCAGTAATTTTCGTAAGTGTGTGCTTGTGTGTAGTACAGGTAGGCCTATCTGTGTTGTATTCAAGTTGTCAGATAGCTGCATGAACTAAATGTAAACAATATGCAGCCAGCGTGATCGACGGTTACTAGATATATATATTATTATCTGTGCCTGTAGCAAGATCTAATCCGGTAGTATCGCTCTGCCAAAGCATGCATGGCAAATACAGCATCGCAGACATTTGTTAGTATCGCGCTTACCTGTTCATCGCGAGGCCAAAACTCTTCGCTCCTTCGTAACCCAGCTGACGGCAGGCCACGTCCGCACTTCTCTGGTCAAATGCTCTGTGGCTCACCGTTCCCCACTCGTAGCCCGCGCCCAGGAATATCTCCAACCTTCCCGCTGAAGATCTGGCGCCTTTGCCCGCGAAACGTAGATCCCCGACATTTTCGGCTGCAGCTGAAGGAAGAACTTTGATCCAACGAAAACGAAAGAAGTTGTTGGGAAGGGGAAAAAGGGGTGGATGGGTGAGGGTTTGCGTTGAGGGAGGGAGGGAAAGGTGATCATTGTACGAACCCGCTCTGAGGTAGATCAAGCACAAAATGACTACTGTGGATTTCATCGTCGCATTCCAAAACCTCAGGATACAGAACCAGAGCAAAACTGACACTGGAATACTATAACTTGAAACAGACGGTAAGTCACAAAGCGTCTATAGGGAACTACGAATAAAATGAATAAAGAGAAAACCCATTAGGGCCTAATAGCCCTCCTATTGTAATCTATGCATGTGATGAATGCGGTGTGAAAACAATTTGTAAGAAATTTTTGTCAGACGCTTAGTTCCCCATGTCTCGTTTCAAACATGACAACATGAATGGATCACTGACGTGCGTTGTACTGTCACCTTTACAAAACAGAACCACTGACCACAAATACAACGTCCTTTGTGCATTACTTAAAATCACCGTAACGTGACACCCGGCCACTTATTAATAAGTTTGGTGCCGGAAAATCTGCTACATGATGTTGCAACTAACCTTTTATGTTTGAGTAATTAATTGTTAATTACATTAACAATTAGGCTGCTCAGTGTAAATTCGACAGTGCACAGGAGACTGAGGTCAAATTGCATGCAGCTTATTCAATGCATTGTAGCTACATTAATGATCAATAAATTGTATCATAATTAGCAATGGCAAAAATACTGGTGAAAAAAAAGCAAAAACTAAGCTAAGCGGCAGTTAAGTTATTTCATGCGGAGTGCATATGTGATCTTACGATGCATGCATGCACATTTAAATTAACTCCCAAAACACAAAAGGCAAACTAGCTTTGGAACCATAAGTCAGGTTTGGTGTGCTGGCAGAGTAAGAACTACCAGTACAAATCAGTAAGCTATAGGTCATCATTGTTAGCACCTTTGAATGTGTATGTGTGCTGGTGTATGATGAGGAGGGAAAGTGTGTGTGGTCAAATGAAACTTGTAGTGCTTTGGAGCTATTTCCACAGATCGTTGAGTAAGAATTAGTTTGCCCAGGAAGTAGGGGAGCATCATCATGCCCAGGAAGTAGGGGAGCATCATCATGCCCAGGAAGTAGGGGAGCATCATCATGCCCAGGAAGTAGGGGAGCATCATCATGCCCAGGAAGTAGGGGAGCATCATCATGCCCAGGAAGTAGGGGAACATCATCATGCATGCCCAGGAAGTAGGGGAGCATCATCATGCCCAGGAAGTAGGGGAACATCATCATGCATGCCCAGGAAGTAGGGGAGCATCATCATGCCCAGGAAGTAGGGGAACATCATCATGCATGCCCAGGAAGTAGGGGAGCATCATCATGCCCAGGAAGTAGGGGAGCATCATCATGCATGTTTTATCTCCTTATATTTTTCTGCTCACTTAGTGGAGGGGGGGGGGGGGGGGGGGGGGGGGGAAGAAGCTACAAGACTCCATAGGGGGGAAAGTTATGTTTCCTGCATACTGTGAACCAAAATCAATCAAACTGGACGAGGGATCAAATACAAATCTATCGACATAACATAAAAATACCCGGGCCACAATGATAATGTCTGATGAGTGTGGCTAGTCACTTTCCTCTAGCTTAGTTCACAATTTGAATAATTATAGCAAGTTACACACTATAGACTGCACAACTCCTCCAGCAAAAGTGAAAATGTTCAATCCTCATATTTCTATTTCCCGCCCCCCCCCTCCCCCTTCGTTAAAAGAAGAATACATGCACAATCCTAAGTCGACTTGACTGATATGCACGCTACTCAGCTTTCAATCACAGAAGCTGGTCAGTTGTACGCTTTTTGTTCCCGTGTACTAGAGTCGTTGATGTGCTGTGCTAATTCATTAGTGCCTGTTACACATGTTGTTGCAGACAACATAGCGCACCTGACATTGCGGTATGGGGCTTCGTTACATGGACGTAACCCGATGCACAGCACGCACGTTAATACGTGGACCGAAGATAATAAATTAGTCTTGTACCCAGACCCAAACATTATTGCATAATGTATAATTGCTGATGCTTACGTAATTGGTCTGGGTACGTTAGCAAGCTTTAATTGGCAGGGCTATCCTCCATGTAGCGTTGAAATAAATACGACAGTATCGCCATTCTGAAGTTCATAATCCAAGTGCCCGAGTAGTTCCCAGTCAATATTATTCACCAAGACCAGAATTCCTGGGCGCACAGTTTCTCCAAGTGTAAACAGCTCGGGCCGTTCCTTCACTAGGTTCCCGGCTATCCATGCTATGAGGTTTCGAAGGGTCCAGGGAACAGGATTTTGGGGTAGCTGAACCTTATGGCATTTGATTCTGTCGAACAGGAGCTCAGCACCGCCACTGAACTCCAATTGAACGGTTAGCGACATCTTTTTGCGGCAGGAGAATATAATAGTTAATTAACGTAACTACTATAGTGGTCGTGCCGAGTCGTGCCAAAATTTTTTGAAGCAGCACACGAACGATCCTAGTCTGAGGAGCCATTGGAGTACACAATAAGAAAGATACGAAACATGTCGTAAAAACTCTCAATGTGCCAACCTTTCAGGTAGGGGCGCATCATTAGGAATACTCGACAACAAATTAAATGCTCGTTTTGTAGCTATGAGCATTGTACAAAATGAAGGAATAGGTAAGTGGCTGCCTTTTTTGAGGAAGATCTGATATTTACATATTTACAGAGGTTCTGTCTCTATGGCATGCTGTGACTTGTATGTATTATGATTACTAAATGTGGAGACAACTAGTACTTGAATATTGTGGTTTGATTGATATTGTTATGTGAGTGGACTGCTTATTCCCAACAATTGGGCTGTATGAATTATAAATAGTTAACAATTCAAACATGTACATGGACCACTGCTGACGAATGGTCATTATTCAAGAACCTCCTTAGTACATCACTAACCCTCTCAGTACACTAATACAAGGTACACAAGACCACCGACTAGGTACTACATCAATGTGAGCTCATGTGAACACTGTTAGTTGACCATGACAACTTTTGCTAATATTACCTGTAGCACACTGTTGGTTTCAATGCTCATAGCTTTCTTAAAACAACTCAAACTAAGCCCTTCAAGTTTCTCTATCACACCAAATCCAGGAGGCAAGAATCATTGGACTGTCCAGATAAGCTGTGTGTTAGTGATGGAGCAAGGTCCTTGAATGATGTTTATATGATGGCAGTTGCCCACTGGTCTATGGGAGGTTGTGTCATACAGTGAATGTATATGCTTTATATTCACAAATCCATTTGGATTGACAATCCTATTTATTCAGAAATTATATTCATTTTAAAACTATTTGCCTTCATTTGCGAACACGTATTTGTGCATGGGATGTAGAAGCAAGTTACTCTCTCCTATTGCCTCCCACATACTCATGCACCCTACCCACTCCCATGACAACACATGGTGTAGCGTCGGTTGTGCACGACACCTAAACATAGATAATTGACAAATACAACCAACACTTCACAAGGACATACAAGCACACACGCAGAGCAGGGACCAACTACCTATATCTAAATTTAAATTTTTGCCTAATTTATTTAGAGCGGTGGGCCCACACCAGCTCAGGGAAAAATACCTCACTTAGTGAGGAATAAACCCACACATACTGCTCTGAACACCTGAGTTCCATTGCTCGGAATCTTCCACTTTTATCTGTGTGGTCATGATGTCAAGGAGCAACCTGCTACTGGTAGGACAATAACACTTGAAAAACTACACACGTTGAAATTTCCCGGTGTCGCGTGCACTGAGACCTAGACTGACCAATCTTCTCGCTCCCAAGGCTAATATACCCTCCACCACGTGGCCATGCTCACATGCCTCACACCTACATCATATGTATCCAATTGCAATCGGAGAGAGCATAGTTTCTAATTCACTACGTTCAAACGACATAAACGTTTATTTGTAGTGTGATATGTGTTAGTTATGGAATGTTATAATAGCGTGTTAGTTATGGGAAGTTATAGTAGTGTGTTAGTTATGGGAAGTTATAATAGTGTGTTAGTTATGGAATGTTATAATAGTGTGTTAGTTATGGAATGTTACAATAGCGTGTTAGTTATGGGAAGTTATAATAGTGTGTTAGTTATGGAATGTTATAATAGTGTGTTAGTTATGGAATGTTATAATAGCGTGTTAGTTATGGGAAGTTATAGTAGTGTGTTAGTTATGGGAAGTTATAATAGTGTGTTAGTTATGGGATGTTATTAGCTATGGTGGATCGCCGAAGGTGGTCTGAGTTGTGTCACACATTCACAAGATTCCTGCGTCTGCCCCTGATGCTACACAATACTTAGTGGCTCATGACACAACTCTATTACATAATCTTAATTCCAAATCAAATGATGTTTTTTGAATTATTTATTGAAATTAGATCTCTAGTGGCATTGTTCCTATCTTGCGCAACTTATGCATAATGATTAAAATATAATTTTAATTTGAATAAGAGATGGGATGAGATGGGAGAAGAGGCCAAGCACTCAAGAAATGATGAGGCATGTGCCCTTAGAGGATGGTCATGCATCCCTTTGGTTGTAGAAGTGTTTGGGGGATGGGGCAATGAAGCTATCAATGTACTTTTAACCATATCCAAAAAGGTAGCCACGCATCTATGTCGACCTCTAAATGAGGTTATATCAAACATCTACAGTCGCCTCAGCCTCACCCTCATGAGGCAGAATGCCAGGGCAATTTTGGCCAGATGTGTCTCACCAAATGCCTGCTGTGACTTTTAGTTATTTGTTATGCATTGTATTCTGTTGTTTAGTTTTTAAATAGTAATAATGTGTATTTGGATAATAGAGAATATGTTAAATAATAAGGAGAGGATACGAATATCTAGATATGTTGAATGATGAGGGCTTTGATATAATTACTTAATCATTAACAGCTTATTATTTGTCAACGACTGTAATGCACACAGCAGAAATGAAGTGGATGATTAATTTCAATCCTGAGTAATATTGATTTAAACCTTTGCCTCATTTGTGGACACCCGGTATGAGCTTGGGAAATTCAAATTACATCATCTAGGTCCAGATTGTACAGTACATGGGAGGAGAGGTTGGCTAACATCTTCATGTTATGTGTGGTGATATCCTATGTGCACTGCTGCAGAAGTACCATTATAGCAGCAATGCATGTGCCTCCAGTGCAGCACAATGCATGCATGTGCAGTGCCTCCAGTGCAGCCCAATGCATGCATGTGCAGTGCCTCCAGTGCAGCACAATGCATGCATGTGCAGTGCCTCCAGTGCAGCCCAATGCATGCATGTGCAGTGCCTCCAGTGCAGCACAATGCATGCATGTGCAGTGCCACCAGTGCAGCACAATGCATGCATGTGCAGTGCCTCCAGTGCAGCCCAATGCATGCATGTGCAGTGCCTCCAGTGCAGCACAATATTGTTCTGAACTGGAAAATAAATTACATTTGTATGTAGGTAGGTGCATTTTCTCTAGGTTGCTTGTTTAAAGCACTTCATGAGTTGGTCTCTTTTTCCTGACGAAAGAATTCTGGCAAAGTTACATTTCCGTAAAGATGCTGTGCAGACACGCATGTAATTATATATCAACGCACAAAGCCAATTCAAAGATCCACACCTGTCCTATAGTTTTGTAGTCTGACATATCTCTGTCTTCCATGTGCACGTTTCTTTCGAACCACGAGGCACGCGATGACCACCAAAACAGTTACCACGAACACCAGCACTGCAGCTGAACTGGCCGCATAGATGGCGGTGGTGTTCTCTGATCCAGCAGGAAGTTGGGTAGGTGGTAATGTGGAGGAGGGGAAAGGTTTGGTGCTGTGAGGATGGGGAGAATTAAAATAATCTACTAAACAGTGCAGTGTGTAATAGAAACTCAAATGTATGCATAGTTTGCAGGGCAACGTGCCATTACACTGTGCTACTTTTAATAATCTATGCCAGCTGCAGCAAATATTATTCTTGGACACGCCATACACAAGTAATAGACATAATTGGCATCCTAACCTCTGTCCCAACCCATGTCACTTGTCATCCATCCTTATCACAGCTGTCGTATTCATAACAGGCGATTCTTTGTTGCAGAGCAGTAATTCACAGTATTTGGACACAAATAAAAGCTGGTAGACTGGTTACTATGATACTGCAACACAATTGAATGGGGACACACCTAAGCCTGCCTAGTCCTGCCAAAGCATGTCCTCCAATCTTTCATGACCAACCTTGCAATATAGTATGGTGTAGAGAAAGGCGTGGTCATTAACACTGATGTTGACACAGATGTTGACACAGATGTTGACACAGATGTTGACACAGATGTTGACACAGATGTTGACACAGATGTTGACACAGATGTTGACACAGATGTGGAAGAGACGTTGAACTGGCAGTCTGTTCCGGCTGGTTGGATATTGTTGGTGCTGTATTCTGATAACAAATGAACATGTGTGGTGACACGAGAAAGGATCATGTGACATAAGGAAGGGTCACATGACACAAGAACAGGTCATGTGACACAGGAAACAATTATGTGACATGGAGGGTCATGAGACACAAGGAAAGATATCATGCGTAGAAAAGACACATACCGCAGGACACGCCCACTGTGCCAGACGAGCAGTCTGTGATCCAGGATGAGTTCACAGGGTAGTCATAGCAATCAGTGAAGCATGGTTCTGATACACTGCAGTCCAAGTTCTTTAGCCACATGTCTCCACTCAAGCTACATGTAGGTAGCAGGACAGACAGCCTGGTCAAACTAGCTTTGAAGGCTAACTTGTACTTTCCCTTGAAACCATGCAAAATGCATCCAGTTACTGCATAATGACTTACAGCACACAATGATGCTTGCATCTAATGTGTTACGCTAGCAAAAGCATTGGTTACAAGTCCATTTCGATGCAGATACACACACACACATACACACACAAATGCAGGCAGAAAAATTGACAACTATAAATGACAAGATACCAGTTGAAGCATGTGCTTGTATGTGTTTTTTTTCCCCTCTAGAATGCAAACAGCATTGACCTAATAAAACATGCATGCAAAGGGGGTTGTACTAGTGGTGGTTGTACCATTTGCATACAGTGGTGGGCCATTATCTATGCAGCCAAAATGTCTGCACAACAGCACTACATGTAGTACAACAGTTGGTTGAGAGAACGTTATTATTATCAGAACAGCTGGTGACCTAATTCAACTTGGGGCTTCATGATTGACCAGCCCTGTCTTATGGGGGGAATACTGTCATTTGGTAATCCACTTGTAAAACATAACTGGAGCACTAGGACATGCTGGAATAGGTAAGTAGCACTGACTACTGTACATGTACTGAGAAAACAATATATGCACTTCTTAAGTCGTGCATTAAGAACAAGCCTGCTGTCTCTGCCATTCTGTATTACGGGCACATGCCTAGCATTTTCTTTATGTGTGATGAACGATACATGAGGTCATACCCTCAATCAAGCTGCCTATTTTGAAGAAACTAGACTTCAGGCCAGTCCTTGTTTTGATTTACCTTCTCATTGGACACTGTAAAGAGCAACTACCCACACAAGACGTGGCTTTATCATACCCACATGCATTGGAGCCAATGTCACGTCCCTACTAAGATTATCCTGGGGTCTCCAGACCCTTAACAAACCCTGAGCCATTCCTTCATTCACTTGCATCTACTCCTTGCAACTACATGCACCTTTCTCAAGCTGCATGTGCTACCCCCCCCCCCCCCCCCCCCCCCCCTCCCCTGCCCTTTAAGCAGTCTTCATGCTATAAAGCAAACTAGTGATAGTGATCTGAACCTTGTAGCAACATGAGAACAAATCTCCAACCAAGCTTGCCTTGCTGGCTGGTGTCCATTGGAATCAGTGTAGCCCAGCTGCCTGCACACAGAGTCTGCCTCAGCCTTGCTGAAGTTGTCAGCACACACTGCTCCCCACTGTCCCTTGAGGTAGACCAGAAGCTCCCCAACAAACTGGGAGGATCCAGCGAGACGCACGTAGCCTTCAAATGGGTTCTTCCATATCTGTGTTGTACCTGAGTCCCAACATGATCATAACAGTGGGTTAATAAAGAATGTCCCACAACGGTGCTATCACATGTCTATATACATGCATGCACATGTACAGCTCAACCAAGCTAACAACAGAAGCAACATATACCATAGTTCCAGAACAACTCCAAATGTGCATCAACATACTGCAAGAGATTGCCACATCATCTCTGTGAGGACACAGGGGACAAGGTGAGTTACTCCACTGACAGCGAAGTATGTGCAGCTCACTTCCGGTACAGTTTGGACCACTCAGCCACACTGTACCTGCACCCACACCATATGGCCTGCGGGGAGAAAGAAAACACTGCATTTATGCGTGTCACTGCAAGACCATTTTAGGAACGACAGGTTATTTACAGCGTTGGAGCGTGGGGTCAAATCGATTGTAGCTGGCAAATGCACTGCACTGTCGCATGAAATATTTTGATGGTGCTAGTATGATCAAAATCAGAATATTGTAGATCACAGGCGCAAGCTGGCATATTGTACGAGTGTGCGTGATGACGGTGGTTGCGACTGAACTGCACGCATGGCTATCACGTGCTTCTCGTACGTGTTCATGGCGAGGAAGAAAGCCTCTGCGTTCGAGTAGCCCAACTGATGACAAGCCACGTCCGCAGCGCTCTTGCTGAAGTTGGCGGCACTGATGGTACCCCATCCGTTCTCCACCCCCAACGAAGAACTCGTCGTAATATAGTATATCTCCAGCCTTCCGGCAGTAGAGCTAGAACCTTGTCCGTTCAATGATAGGTCTCCGATATTTTGAGCGACTGGAATGGGAGAAAGCGCGACGACATGAGATCGAGCGTGAGGAGGGAGGGAGGGGAGGCTAGGGGAAACGTGAAATAGATCTCTGCTGTTCCGTAGCCTTACCTGCGCAGAAAATGAAAAGTGAAGCTACGATTATTAACGGTGGCGCCATTGTCCCTGCCCACGGTCGTGGGCAGGTACGAGTGACTTAGGGACAGTCCCCAGAACAACACTGGCATTCTGGTCCCCAGACTGTATTAACACAAAATTACATACATACTGATAGATATGACATTCCAGGGGCTTAGACAAAGGGGGGCTGAGATCATTTCACTATCAATTTTCGCCATATACCATATATGGTAAAAATTGATAGTCTCAGCCTCCCTTTGTCGACGCTCCTGCATTCAGCAGAAATATTGCACGTGTACTGCACACTAGCTGTACTTCGTAAGTCGTCCAACCTTCTGGGAAAAGAACATGGTGTACGTAGGCAAGTCCCCAGTAGTCCCGTCCCCAGACCCACATGACGTAACGATTATCGCTGTAAACATTAACAGTAACGTCATGTGGGTCTGGGGACGGGACTAGGGTGGTTCAGGTTCAGCCTTTGCCTTTGTTTCCAAATTCAGGATGGACAATATTAAGAATCTTATCTGCACCTAGGCATTAGAAACAAATGATCGGGTAGTCATAGCATTGATACTTTAGCTATAGTCATGGTCATAGGATCATAGATTACTATTAAGCCGCTACAAAAAGCACCCTGGATCGTGCCGTCGTGTACGCAGGATTTTATAAAAGGGGGTTACATGTTGGAAGAAATCGACCAGGTGGAGGGTGCGGGAAGACTCCCGCGCGCAGTGCCGTTTGAATACATAATTTCGTTGAGAAATCAACAAGTATATGCACACTTAAATTTAGCTGAACAAGCTTGCATCTGTTATTCTTCGCCGAGGATGCTTTTCCATAAACAATTTACATACATTGGTCTACATCTAATTTAACGTGGTAGTGCATGCATAGGCGTAGAGTTTTATTTAGCCGGGGGGAGGGGCTGGGTACATATACAGATACCGGTAAGTTGGGTAGGGGGTGGGAAACACTGCAAACTACATGCATTTGAACATATATATATTGAAGGTACATGACTACGTACACATTTATATGATAAACATTCATTTCATGCATGGAATTTCATGAGGGTAAACATTGACAGATGTGCATCATTATAATGTGGCTATGTTGCATTATGGAGAGAGAAAACATTCATGCGTACAGGAGCTTTTTTGATGAATTCGTCAACTGAGTCATTGGTTTGAGCATAATTTTTTTACTATTTCAGAATGGCAAGAAGTCACTGCAATGTGATTTAACCGTTCTTGTGTCATTGTTGAGCGCAGGTATGATTTGAGTCTTGGAACAAATGTTGCATATGAATCCTCTCGTAAGGGGCATTTGCAACTTGACAGCGTTTGTACAAGCTGAGCAAAAGACACGGCTTTTGTCCATGTTGTACTCGATCCAGTTGTACTTCGCTTTCCAACTAAGCTGAAATTTTCTACCCGAACCACACAGCTCCTCAGATCTAGGTTCATTTCACTTCTCTGAGGTCATCTTTGAGGTCATCTGACTTAAGGCTGGTTCACTAATAGACGCAAGACCCCGCGACGCGACGTTGCGCGACGAGGGTACAATTTGTGAACATGCAACGACATCGCATCGCATCGCGTCGCGTCGCGGGGTCGTGCGACGTGTCGCGACTCGTCGCGGAGATTAGAAAAAAATTCTATTCCTGCGACGTCGCAACGACAAACCCCACCTCATTTCATCAAACCACGTTAATAAATCTCGGTAAGCGTTCGTTCTAAACCATACTGCATTGCGAGAAATTTCGGACGCTCATTAACAATTCCTGGCCAATTTTGCAAACGTCCGTCACATTTCCCGCGCACGCGTCCATAGAAATGTATGGGGTAAAGTTCATTTTTGAATACCATAAATCAGGGAAAGTTGCTATTTTAGTTTGAAAGAAGCCCCATGATGGATAACATGATAAGCTATCACTCTGCTAGGTTGATGGAATTTTCAGCCACTGCTGCGAGGTTCCTCATAAGGATTAGTACTCCTCCATAGAGATGTATGGAAAATTGCTTTTTTAATGATTTTTTTTTCACTATTCTTTTTTGTTACTCTGAATGTAAGATAGGAAGGTATTGTTTGACTCATTTCAGATGATGCTAATATGATCAAGGTAACTTTCTACCAGGTTCTCATGCCCATAGGTTTCTTCCCCTGGGTTCCTGGGGCACTTTTGGTCATGAGGGTACCTAGTTCAGTTGAATATATTTAAAAATTAACAAACGCCCGTGACAGTAAATTAGGGCGTTCAGTTCTGGCTACGTTGGAAGTAAGGAACTTAACTGCACGCAAACTTGGTATGTTCTTAGTTTGGGACTATATAGGAGCGCATGTTTTTGATTCGATACTAAGCCGTTTGAAGTTTATGGTCTGTCGAACGCGGAGTAGTCCTAGGTCTATTCGATAAACATGATACGTATTAAACTACGTGTGTTTGTTTTCTGAAAAACTAAGGCATCACTGAAGGCTAAGTGTATAAGTAAGGCCACTATAGGCCTATAGCTTTTTATATTCGACCACGTGGTGGCGCCATGACCCTGGCCTGGGAAATTAACGTTCCTTTTCTGTTGCTACTTTTCCATATGCGTGTGTGCATATCCACATTTGTCAATGTGGTCGTTCTATATAGAATTCGAAGCGGACAATCACAAAATGATATATACGATACGCGCGACAGGGACAAGCCATATAAGGACAGTGCCCAATTATAATCACGTGTGATCTGAGACGACTTGTGGCTACGTAATTTATTTTACACAAATCATTCCCTTCAACCTTGGATGTGTTCTTTTTGGCTCCCTCTGCAGTGGCGGATCTAGGAGCGCGCGATCTCCTCGTCCGGGTTACTAGGAGCCGACAGCGACCTTCCAGACCCCCTAGCTACTGAAAGCTATTATCTATGGCAACATCTCCCCAATCCGCTACTGCTTGAAGCCAACTACCCTGTATTTTAAGGGCTGTCTGTTATAGCACAAACTCTGACGCATTGTCCAGTTTTTGATTCAAGACTGGCATTTAGAACCACTACCCCGTGGGGACATATTTCCAATGCCAACTCGGACAAATAATGGAGTAGTCTGGATAGTCAATGGGATGATGTACATGTAAGTGTTGACCCGTTCTCCCAGTCTTGCAATTAGGCCATGTGATGGAAACGTAGAAGTTAAGGTACATGTATGTACATACGTAATGTAATGTAAATGTATGTGTGTGTGTGTGTGCATGCGTACATACATGTATGTATGTATGTATGTATCGATGTATGTATTTATGTATGTATGTATGTATGTATGTATGTATGTATGTATGTAAGTACGTATGTATGTATGTATGTATGTATGTATGTATGTATGTATGTACGTACGTACGTACGTATGTATTTATGTATGTATGTATGTATGTATGTACGTACGTACGTACGTATGTATTTGTATGTATGTATGTATGTACGTATGTATGTATGTATGTAATGCGTGTACATGTATGTGCATGTATATACTTTTTCATGCATAGGTGGTTTTGGGCATGTGTAGAAACATTTTCAACTGCTCAGTATCCTGGGCTGAGAGGGAGACAATGCAGCTACAAATTTAACACAGATGAAGGCACACACAGCTTTTAGAATCGGGTTGTAAGGGGGTTAAGCTTTGCAGTGACTTTTGAAGCTTGTACAGGGTAATGGTTGGTATCTTGTACCTCTGCAACATGTGCTTGTGCTGCTGTTTTTAACTATTGCTATGCCAAACACCACAACCCCACTTCACCTCCTCCCCAACACTCAGATCTTTACCTGTATTCCTACACTGAGCGGATCAATCCTGTTGGCTGGCCCACCTTCAACATTCATCATTGCAGTAAGAATGGTGGGGGCCACCAAGGTACTCAGGACTACATCATGACAATGTAGAAAACGATGCTCAAGAGATGGTCAGCCATTTGGTTGTGCTGTACCGTTCCCCTTGCTCCGCATCACGCTCCCCTCCTTCCTGTCACTGTCCCCTCCTTCCCATCACTGTCCTCTCCTTCCCATCACTGTCCCCTCCTCCCCATCATTGTCCCCTCCTTCCTGTCACTGTTCCCTCCTCCCCATCACTGTTCCCTTCTCCCCCCTCCTTCCCACCACTGTCCCCTCCTCCACACCACTGTTCCCTCCTCCCCATCACTGTCCCCTTCTCCTAACATCATGTTATCATGGCAGATTGTTTTTCCCCCACTACTCTCAAGGTATTCCCTCCTCCCCCCAATCTGGTCAGTTAAGTTAAAAAGAACTCCTCTTGAGTGTTAATGAAGTGTACATACCTAGGTGGTCTGCCAGCAGTTCAGGTTCCAGGCTCAGTGGGGACCACCTGGTATGGGCCAGGGATTGGACCCACCTTGATGAACAATGTGGCATGGACTGCCAGCCACCCTCCAGGTGACAAACTCAAATGGAAAGCTTTGTGTGGTCATTTAATGCCTACTGAATATGCAGACTATGTGACATATGTATTTGGCTTTGTACATGTATGGTGTTGTCACAAGTTTGTATGTTTATGTATCAAATGTGTGTAGAAGGCCAAAGAGCTGAGAGATGTAACTTTGTGGTTTCATTTGTACCACTTATTTAATTAGGAGGGTTATTAGTTGTGGGTTTTATGTAAACGTTTCCCATCCCTGAGGGCTAGTGAGAAAGATTGTTCCTGACAACTGGAATACCTACTGTGATGGGAAGGAGGGGACAGTGATGGGAAGGAGGGGACAGTGATACTACTAAAACTTCCTCAAAGCTCCTTGCCTTGGGCATTACTGTTCCATCATCTTGCTTGATAAAAGTCCTAGATGACCATTTCAACTTACTGTGTAAGCGAATAGGGAAGTCAATGGTGCATCCATCACCCAACTTATCATGACACTTGGACCAGGAAGGGAAGTATTCAGTATTGAAATCTTCATTTTCATACCAGTACCCTAGTCCATGCCTCAGAGTCCTTTCCTTTCCAAACAAACGTCTGTTCTAAATGGTTCTGTAAACTTAAAGGAACGATTAACTCCACATTTTAGTGATGCAGATACGTAAGCTAAAAATGTTGAAACATTATTCAGGAGTGCACGAAGAGGTGGTTCAGGGTGGGTGTAGCATCTGCAATGGGATGTTGAGATACAGTAAAATCACATGATATTAATTTGACCACACTGAGCTACTTAATTCCTACATGGAGGGGGGGGGGGGGGGGGGGGGTGTATGTGGGACAATGCATTAGGCACACCCTTACTGGTCTGCATCAAACGTCATGGCGTCTTCCATCAGCCATGAACACTCTTCCTTAGAATAGCCTTGCCAAAGTACAAGGTATTCAGCACATGCCTGTGTGTGCACACTGCGTCCGGTAAGAGTGTTCGCATTTCTCTTTTGATTCAGATGCACAAAGAGAAGAAAGGAGAGAACTCGAAGTCCTGTATTTATTGGATAAGTACGGTGTGAGTGATGCATTTTACCAAGCGCTCTCAATGAAATGCGATAGCCTTCCAAGAGCAAGCAAAGTTAAAGCTGCTAGATCGGAGCTCAACAAAACAGTGAAACTATTTAGTATCCCAATGTTTGATTGCTGCAAAGAGAAAAGCTATCCGTTTCTTCGTTGTCCCTCGCGACGCAACTGAAAATTTTTAATGACATTCATGACTCCTCAATCAATCCTATATTGAACCTGCTGACGCAGGTTCAGATGGGTCTTATAGGCACGTTGAAACGGCAATTCGGGAGGAGATAACTAGACTGGTTAGTGTTTTTACAAATATGGACAGTGTGTCTAGCAAAAAGAAAAGTAATGTTCGCATGGAAATGTATGGGTAACTATAAATTCAGTGCCCAATAACTTTATGATGGATAGTCCAATTTTGGGTTTGTAAACATGTAATTTGATAGAGGCTTATGAAAATAAATAAATAATAATAAAAAATAATTGAAAACTTGAAAAACTACCCAGAAGGGTGATTTTGTCCCATATTGTATATCTTTGCATTCATTTGCAGCTTGGGGAATGTCCAACTTTGTTCCAGCTTGGTGAGAAGATTCCTGTAAAATTCAGTGGTGATGGTGCTAAATTCTCAAGGACGACAACATGATGATCTTGTCTTTTTCTATCTTAGTCCCTCAAGGCAGATATTTATCAGGAACTGGTGAGTGTGTATGTGTGTGTGTGTGTGTGTGTGTGTGTGTGTGTGTGTGTGTGTGTGTGTGTGTGTGTGTGTGTGTGCATGCGTGTGTGTGGAAAGGGTGGACAGTTAGAAATTCTTACATGTAGTACCTGCATTACACACATGCAGATGCATGGTGATTGCTAACTGCTGTAAAAACATGAATTACAGAGACAATAGGCAATGAATAATTTGGCTGCCCACAGTCAAGTTCTAACATCACTCACTTACATGTATATAGCATGCAGTCACTACATGCCACATATGTGACCCAAACCAACAGTAACTACACACTTGCCAAGGAGGGATGCATACATGTAGATCTGTGTACAACATTGTAATGATAAATCTGCATCCTTTCCCCCTCAAAATAAGTAATTTGTTTCTGAACATGCAAGCAACCACACAATAGCTGTCGTCAAAGGTTGTGAAGACTATGAGACCATATCAAAGGTGTTTGGGATTTGAAGGTAAGCAGAAGGCCTGACTGATCAGTAATGTGGTTCATTAACATGGATGGCAGGACTTTCAAGAGCTTTGCAACACCTTATCTGCTGAAGTGCCAATTCATCCTGACACTATACACCCAGAACGTTAAGGTGTAGGTAGTACTGAGAACTGTTACTGATTATATTTTCTATTAGGCAAAGCAATGGATTGATAGCTTCCTGTCAATACCTGCAGGAGGTTACGAAAAAAGTCATGTTACACCATACATGCACTGTATGGTATACCATGTACCAGAGTGCATTAGGTGGTATGGTAATCTACAAAAGTTTTCAGGCCAAGGTGTGTATATCAATTGATGGGTGATTCTGAATGGAAACTGCAGTGCAATTTTTTTATATGCTTAGGTGTTGAAAAACACAACGGCAATGCAAAGAGGGTGTACTTCTCTAGCAATAAATGGAATGCCTCCATGGACATTATCAGAACAGAAGCCAGGATTGACTGCTTATGAAAGTATGCTACATCGAAAAGGCATTACACCAAGCACAATGATGAATACTGGCTCCATGGAGGCATTCAGGCTGTAAGAAGATCTTGGAGGAATACAACACAACCAGATACCTGCACCACTCCTCCCTCATCCTCATCATCTAGCACCACCTCTCCTTCCTCCTCCACCTGCACACACACATAGTGTATTGTGTGCGTTTGTACTGTTGTCTCATAAATTAGATATTTAATGGGTCCTTCACATCATTTCTGATTGACTGATAACATTGCTTAGTGAAATTAACATTTGGGGAGGATCCCCAGATCCACAGTGTAGTTACACAAGTAAAAATATTCTCTATGAGAAACTTGGTGGGATATAGAACTTAAAGGCAAAGGTGGTGTAAAAAAGGAAGGGAACAAGGGTAGTATGAACACATGAACAACGTAATGTTCTACAATGTGTGCTACACTCTAAACATAGGATTACTCCGTTTTTCCTTATCATTAACCCTTTTCTCCTTGCTTTTGATATCACTATTGCCTCATAGTTACTATTGACCAAAGATAGTCGACCCTAATCATATGCACATTAGGGTATTTCTAACAATACAGATACACATCTGATCCCTATAAGCTTCCACAAGAAGTACCAGTACCTGTATATACATGTAGTCCCGTGATTGCATAATGCACGCCCACATCACACCACGTACAAATGTAGTAAGAGTAGGTAGCTTTGTGTACATGTACGACACACCATTGAGTGGCCTTAACTTTTCGCTGAATGAGCATGTTCAGGACTCTGACAATATCGTTGTCTTTTAGCAGCCCGTTCCCTTTGAGGCTCTGGTTTGTAGCTTGCTTGTGCACAGCAATTCAGGGCTTTGATTCCGGGCCCGTGACAGCACGCAATATCACCCGGAAGAGCGTGCTTCCGAATTTTGCGCGCCATGTGCTCTCGAAATCGTGAGTGGACCGATTTCATACGAATGATTTCTCGGTCCCGGAGGATTATTCGTATGCGCACGGGATAATTCGAGAGCAACGTCGCGCGCGAACGTGCAATTTTGTACGTGACCGAGGAACCTACCGTGTACGCGCAATATAGAACAATCGTATGACGTAAGGAAAGTTAAATATACTAGTTAATACTATCATTATTTCTCAGGTTATTGATCACATAGTCAAAAAATTTAATGTTTCAAGTTTACAAATATGAAACATAGAAAGTTGATAAGAGAACAAACCTGTTCGTAGAAAAGAAAGCATAACTGAAACAACACTTTTACCAAAAAATGGCCTTACCTCCCAGCAGTTGATGGTGACGTTGTAACATCTGACTTCCACAACACAGGTCTTTCTTTAGAATAGTTCACTGCTGTCAACCCGAATGCACGTAGAATACACCGCCATTTGAGCGAAAGGAAAAGGGTAACAATAAAGAGGTGCTGTTACATCACGTACGTTTTAGCGCTCTTGTTCAGCCAGGATGTTTCAGGTAGATCAAGGAATCCAACATTTCTGCCATAATGCAGTAGAGAACACCATTATTCTGTTCCCGACGTTACGCCTTGGAAGCAAACAAAGTGCCACACAAAAACACGTAATTGACAACTTACCTCGCTGTGTAGCGTAGCCGGCCGTTCTTTCTAACCAACAACCTGCCTGAATTGCTTCGCAGAACGTTATCGCAATACACAATTTCCTGACAAGCAAAGCTTTCAATTCAAAACGAGCGTAGGCTAAAGGTAACTCACCTGGCTTTCGTTTGACGATTTTGGAATAAAATGGCACCTCTCTGACTTACAGTGGAAGATGTTGTGTTCCACAGCGGTCATACATCCTATCAAAAAAAACATTCTGTGGAGCCATACTTACCGACGCGAGACAAAAATAATCATCACGTGATTCACGTGGCTGTGTCGTCATGATGTTTTACTAATGACGTGGCGATTGCAGACCTCGCCTGCTGAGAGCGTGAGGCATTCTGAAAGACATTTCCATAATGGGAGGTTGGAGTTGGAATCCTGAGCCTTTGTATAAATGATATGACAAGCGGCCGTTCATAAATTACGTCACCTATATGGACCCCTCTTATACTGATGTTAGCTTCATGTATACATCGTCACACTGGCTGCTACCACCCTGCATGCTGGGGACCCTTCGAAGTGACGTAATTTATGGATGGCACCAAAGAAGACACCGAGAGAACGAGGTACATTCTAGCGATAGATTGTTTGCGTGCCCCGCCTCTTTATATGATGCATATAATAAGTAACATCACGCAGCAGAACATATAATATAGTCTCCAGGGCAAGCTGAAGTATAAACCATCGTCCAAGAAATGCATTTCTTCATAAAAAATAACCAAGGCATTGACTGACCGCTTTGGTCGCCTCAGCTAATGCTCGTACCATTCTGAGTCGTTCTTACACCTTGTGCAGCAGGTGGATGAACTTTGTGTGTAATTGTGTATGGTTATATACTTGTGTAGCACTGTACTCAGAACCAAGTCAACAATATGAAAAACTATTCATTAACATGACTCTGATAGGTGAAAAGATTCTTGATGCATTTCCAGTGAGTGCTGCATAGGTCATTAGAAGACCAGTGGGGTGATGTCTCATACCAATGTGAAGCTTACTGGACAAACCTTGCGTCACATACAATGAAATGTAGTGATACTCACGTCAGTATGTATACCATTATTAGTGACAAACGACTTACCTGAGATGGCCACACCAATCAGAATCACGTGACCCTCAGAAGACCATTGGGGCGATGTCTCATACCAATTTGAAGCTTACTGGACAAACCTTACAATGATATGTAGTGATACTCACGTCAGTATGTATATCATTATTAGTGACAAACGACTCACCTGATAGCCACACCCTTCAGAATCACGTGACCCTCAGAAGACCATTGGGGCGATGTCTCATACCAATGTGAAGCTTACTGGACAAACCTTGTGTCACATACAATAAAACTCACGTCAGTATGTATACTATTATTAGTAACAAACGACTCACCTGATAGCCACACCCTTCAGAATCACGTGACCCTCAGAAGACCATTGGGGTGATGTCTCATACCAATGTGAAGCTTACTGGACAAACCTTGTGTCACATACAATAAAACTCACATCAGTATGTATACTATTATTAGTAACAAACGACTCACCTGATAGCCACACCCTTCAGAATCACGTGACCCTCAGAAGACCATTGGGGTGATGTCTCATACCAATGTGAAGCTTACTGGACAAACCTTGTGTCACATACAATGAAATGTAGTGATACTCACGTCAGTATGTATACCATTATTAGTGAAAAACGACTCACCTGAGATAGCCACACCCTTCAGAATCACGTGACCCTCAGAAGACCATTGAGGTGATGTCTCATACCAATGTGAAGCTTACTGGACAAACCTTGCGTCACATACAATGAAATGTACCATAGATTATTTAGACATCTATGAATGTGCTGAGTATACCATTATTAGATCTAGAGACAAATTACTCACCGAAGATAGCCACACCCTTCCGAATCACATCACCCTAAGAAGACCACTGTGGTGAGGCCTCAGACCAATGTGAGTACATACAACTAGCTATAGCCTTGTTCTGACCCCTGAGCGACAACGAGTGCACAATGTTTTCGGTTTCAGGCATTAGAAAACTAGCTTTTTTTGACCTCACATACCTTAATTAGGACCTGTCCTCTACTGCAGCTGTAGCCTCGGCGTGTTGTAAACTTAAAAAAGGTCAAATTCAATCATACGTGAGGAGAGGGTTAAATGGCCGTTTAATGATTTTCCGTACAGGATTGGGCGGTGAAATAATGGGACTACGTTAATCGTGAGTGCACGCTTTGTGATATGCACGGATGCATGACTGAATACGTATTTTGTAATCACCCGCGTGCGGACGGCCGAATTGCTGTGGTGGGTGATGCTGACCACCAACTTGATGTACCCAGACCCTCGTATATCTCCCTACATAGCATATACGCCGGGAGTGCAGGAAAGTTTGGCGGCCACGTTTTTTGGTGTCCCCAGAAGGGACACAAACTTCAACAGAATGGATACAACAGATTAGGGCGCCACAGAACAGAACATGGGTTAGGGTTATGAACTATTAGCGACAAGGTGCAAAGTGAAGTGTGGTTAACGACCCCGATGGACCTATCTATACTAGTACTATACCCAAAAGAACGAAAGCCACCTATCACTGTGCAAAAAATGTAGTATACGCTAGCGTATATTTTTGCGTATATTTCGCGTATACCATGAATATACCAAGGGTAGTGTATATTCCGAATATCCAACTGGTATATTTTAAGAATCCACAGGTGACAATTATTCATTGCGCGTATTCTCGAAGTATCAAAAATATGCAAACCACAATGAATTATGCAAATATAGATAACTTACGTAAAAATAGATATTAGTTTTTACCTCTCGATCAAGAATGTATGGCTGTATGTTTCCAATGTGATTTCAAATGTAGAACATTATGGACATACAGTAGTGGTCAATAAAAATCTTATGGATCGGATTCGTAGTCGGTATTAAAGGAATTGGTAGTTGCCAGCATATGCATGGGGACGCCTCTATAGACTTGGATCAAGAGGCAAATATCAAGAATTGTATGAATCCTATGAAGACTCGTAGCGCGAGTCGTGGGCAGTGGAACATGAATGCTCGATATCCACGTAGATATAAATTATTAAATTTAACCCTCTTACTAGTTTAAATTCGAATACCTAAATCTCTTGAACTAAATATAAGGTATGTGATCAGAATAGTTTTGATGCCAGAATTATAAGCTGTAGTGGGACTACATGCATACAATTCGGACAATGCAGGACGTACAAGCCAGCCACTTGAAAGTGGCCGGGGTGTCGACATCGTTCTATTTGGGACCCGACTTATAGCGAGCGGTGGATTCACAACTGAGCCAATCGAAGAGGGGGGGGGGGGGGGGGGGGGGGGGGGGGGAGGCTTCAGGTCCGATTTATGGCAACCTAGTACCTCCCTCACCCAGGAACCGTCCATTTCTATACATAACTAGTAGTGGATGAGAGTGCGGGAAAGTCGTCGGGAGGGGGTCGTTCGACCGACCCGACCCCCCCACCCCCCCAATCACCTGGCTAGGTTTAGTGTATAAGCTTCAAATTGGTCATGTTGTCACCCCAATTGTCTCCTAAGAATCATTTGACTCTGATGAGTGTGGCTATCTGAGGTGAGTGGGGTTTGCTTTTAATAATGCAATTTACAAACTTTCATGTCTATCTGTGTAGATATGTGACACATGGTTTGGTGCAGAGTTGTCACCCCAAAATAGGGGTCAAGTACAGGTCATGTGACTCTAATGGTGTCTGATGGTGACACTGATGAGTATAGCTATCTCAGGTGAGTGGTTTGCTTCTAATGACAAACTTTCATGTCTGCACATTCAAGTGTATGTGATGCAAGGTTTGCAGTATAATCTTCAAATTGGTCCCACTCCAATGGTAGGGGTCAAGTGACTGATGAGTATGTGTGGTTTGCTCTGCAATTTACTGCTCTCCAATTTACTAACGTTCACATTAAAAATGTGGAATTATGAATTCTGTCACAATTCAGAGCTGTGAAGGAGTTGAACCACCCCCAAGGTGACCCTGTAACCGGAAGTGGGCGTTACCGTCACGTGAGTCATAGTGTCTCTGTTAAAATCTGGAATTGAAGCCTAAACTCTGTCGCAATTCAGAGCAGCCTGTCACTACGACAGTCCACCTTGGAGGGTGCAGAGGTTGAACCACCCCCAAGGTGACCCTGTGACCGGAAGTGGGCGTTACCGCCACGTGAGTCATAGTGTCTCTGTTAAAATGTATAATTGAAGCATAAATTATGTCGCATTTCAGAGCAGCATGTCACTACGACAGTCCACCTTGGAGGGTGAAGAGGTTGAACCACCCCCAAGGTGACCCTGTGACCGGAAGTGGGCGTTACCGCCACGTGAGTCATAGTGTCTCTATTAAAATCTGGAATTGAAGCATACATTCTGTCGCAATCCAGAGCAGCATGTCACTACAACAGTCCACCTTGGAGGGTGAAGAGGTTGAACCACCCCCAAGGTGACCCTGTGACCGGAAGTGGGCGTTACCGCCACGTGAGTCATAGTGTCTCTGTTAAAATCTGGAATTGAAGCCTAAAATCTGTCGCAATTCAGAGCGGCCTGTCACTACGACAGTCCACCTTGGAGGGTGAAGAGGTTGAACCACCCCCAAGGTGACCCTGTGGCCGGAAGTGGGCGTTACCGCCACGTGAGTCATAGTGTCTCTGTTAAAATCTGGAATTGAAGCATACATTCTGTCGCAATTCAGAGCAGCATGTCACTACAACAGTCCACCTTGGAGGGTGAAGAGGTTGAACCACCCCCAAGGTGACCCTGTGACCGGAAGTGGGCGTTACCGCCACGTGAGTCATAGTGTCTCTGTTAAAATCTGGAATTGAAGCCTAAAATCTGTCGCAATTCAGAGCAGCCTGTCACTACGACAGTCCACCTTGGAGGGTGAAGAGGTTGAACCACCCCCAAGGTGACCCTGTGACCGGAAGTGGGCGTTACCGCCACGTGAGTCATAGTGTCTCTGTTAAAATGTATAATTGAAGCCTAAAATCTGTCGCAATTCAGAGCAGCCTGTCACTACGACAGTCCACCTTGGAGGGTGAAGAGGTTGAACCACCCCCAAGGTGACCCTGTGACCGGAAGTGGGCGTTACCGCCACGTGAGTCATAGTGTCTCTGTTAAAATGTATAATTGAAGCCTAAAATCTGTCGCAATTCAGAGCAGCCTGTCACTACGACAGTCCACCTTGGAGGGTGAAGAGGTTGAACCACCCCCAAGGTGACCCTGTGACCGGAAGTGGGCGTTACCGCCACGTGAGTCATAGTGTCTCTGTTAAAATGTATAATTGAAGCCTAAAATCTGTCGCAATTCAGAGCAGCCTGTCACTACGACAGTCCACCTTGGAGGGTGAAGAGGTTGAACCACCCCCAAGGTGACCCTGTGACCGGAAGTGGGCGTTACCGCCACGTGAGTCATAGTGTCTCTATTAAAATCTGGAATTGAAGCATACATTCTGTCGCAATCCAGAGCAGCATGTCACTACAACAGTCCACCTTGGAGGGTGAAGAGGTTGAACCACCCCCAAGGTGACCCTGTGACCGGAAGTGGGCGTTACCGCCACGTGAGTCATAGTGTCTCTGTTAAAATCTGGAATTGAAGCCTAAAATCTGTCGCAATTCAGAGCGGCCTGTCACTACGACAGTCCACCTTGGAGGGTGAAGAGGTTGAACCACCCCCAAGGTGACCCTGTGGCCGGAAGTGGGCGTTACCGCCACGCGTCTCTGTTAAAATGTATATTTGAAGCATAAATTATGTCGCATTTCAGAGCAGCATGTCACTACGACAGTCCACCTTGGAGGGTGCAGAGGTTGAACCACCCCCAAGGTGACCCTGTGACCGGAAGTGGGCGTTACCGCCACGTGAGTCATAGTGTCTCTGTTAAAATGTATAATTGAAGCATAAATTATGTCGCATTTCAGAGCAGCATGTCACTACGACAGTCCACCATGGAGGGTGAAGAGGTTGAACCACCCCCAAGGTGACCCTGTGACCGGAAGTGGCCGTTACCGCCACGTGAGTCATAGTGTCTCTGTTAAAATCTGGAATTGAAGCATACATTCTGTCGCAATTCAGAGCAGCATGTCACTACAACAGTCCACCTTGATGGGTGAAGAGGTTGAACCACCCCCAAGGTGACCTTGTGACCGGAAGTGGGCGTTACCGCCACGTGAGTCATAGTGTCTCTGTTAAAATGTATAATTGAAGCCTAAATTCTGTCGCAATTCAGGACATCATGGCTGGCTACTTTGGCAAGGAAGCTTTTGACATCACCACTACTATTGACACCAGACCATCATCATTTTACATCAGCACATGCGTGTATATATTTACATATTGATTAACACATGCATAACTTTAGTATCGTGGTCATTACCATCACATTGTTCATGGACATTACAATGAGATTGTTGTGAGAGTGCCATGACTAATGGAACATCAATTATAACCAACCAATCATGTTTCAATGGCTATACCTTGTAATAAGTATATATGCATAAACATAGAGGCAACAGTTCTGAATGACTTTCTACTGGGTCATGATTATCATAACTCTCTCTCCAAGTACATATCGGATTGAATCATATAAGATTAAGAATAAGCGTGCATTCAATTTAAGAATTGCATGTCATGTGATGCATCAATATAACGTTGTTATGATGCCACGCCCCTTCAATAATGTACCATAATAAATACAACATGTATGTATTGCCACGTCAATGAGGAAACAACGCAGAGTAGAGTACAGAAGTGTGATTACAACATTTTATAAACCTTGGAATTGATTACTATTCTAAGATTCAAAAAGTTGAATCTTTCTATTGACTGGACATAACACTAGCACATTATCAACTCCAAAGTCAAACTTCTGTGTTGTGTTTAATTCTGCACACTGATTAATGATCCTGCTTAGAGGAAGGAATACTGATGGTCCACTTTTCTTTGTAATGTTGGTGAATGTTTTCATAGGATACACCTGCATGTCTTGGTAAGGATGATTTTCATACCAGTGTACATATGCAAATACATGAGTGACATGAGATTCTGGTTTTCCGGGATGCATCATTGCCACAGTGTGGTAAAAGAAGTATTGAACTTCACCTGCACGGTATTCACAACTGCTAGCTGATAAGAAGTTTCTCCCTTCAAGAGGCTTTGGCCAATAGGCAATGATACTATGTGAACTATTGCCCCTAGCTTTCACTGACAAAAATTTCTCCCCCAAAATACTCACCTCATTAAAAACATCATGAGCCATAAACACATGTGTAATTTTTGACAGAGGATATAGAGCCAAATAGACGTTTCTCAGCCACTCAACTTCATCCAATGAAAACAGCTTTTCGCTCACTTTTGATGTTGCCTCATATGTCACACTATTAGTAGCATCAATTTGTTCAATTGAGCAGAAAACGTGTCTGGAGTATCTTTGTAAATTGTTCGGATCAGCTAGGGTCTGTTGAATAGAGCCTTGGCAAGATGTTTCTTCTTCATGAAGCCACTCAATACAGGCCCCTGTCATTGATAACTGACTCTTAGCTTCCTGAAAATTAAGAAACTTTGTCATCACTTGAAGTTCAGGGCAGATCCAATTTTTCTGGAAGCTTTCAAAAACACCATTGTAACGTTCAAATGGAAAGCACCAAAATGAATGCACTGGTCCATAATCTAACATACAGTCTTTTAAATGCAAGTGAAGATGCATGTTTGGTGTGCATTTATTTTTACCATACAATTTCTCATATGTATTGCAGAATGCAGTGAGTTTCTCATCACCCTTAATAACATCATCTATGGTCACAATTGGTTTGAGAAGCAGAGAACATGCTTCAACAAAATGAGACCAGCACCGCAGATCGTCAAGTGTTAAAATGGTATGAAGTATGGGCACAGAATACACTAGCACCCAATTTTTCCACTGATCTGCTGTCAGTGAAGACACTTTAGATTCTATTTTGTGTGGAATACGACCCAGAAATGGTGGCACTCTTGTACTGTCTATAATTTCCTGCATAGTCTGGTAGTCCTGTTTAGAAAAGTTGTAATTATCCTTCCACACTGACATCATGTATTTTGCAGTGCCTAACAGTAGATTATGCATAGGATCCACAACATGAAATCGAACAAGATCTAAGTAGGGTAGTCGGATCAGTTCTGAATATCTAACTCCCCATGTACGTTGCAATTCTTTTTTCTCAAGACTAGATTTGCTCTGCATGATTTGTTTTAGAATATGCATGTGAGAATCATGACATCTTGGTGACCATGCACTCCTATCAAATCCTGAATAATCAGGTTTGGAACCAAACTCTAAACACTCAAACTCCTTCAAACATTTTGAACACCCCCGTCGAGCACTGTGTGACATAAACCCACACAACTTACGAGTTGCAGGAATATCTGCTGAAATAGAGGTTAGCATACATCTTACGGAAGTAACACCAAAAGCTGAACCTGACTTGATAAGGGTACCGTGCCACAGCTCCATCAAATCATCAATTAGAGGCTTCAAAAATGAATTTACACTCAACTTTGGCTCATTAGGTCCAGGAATGCACCCCACAATAATAACATTGTCCAGTTTAAATCGTTTATGTCGAGGTAAGTTTTCAATGACTAAGTATATAAGTCCCATACTATAGTTAACATGTTTATAAATCTTGAACCAGTCTATGTTTAAACGCAAGGAAAGGCTGTAAGGAACAGAAAGAAACTGACCTGGAGCAGAAAGCTCTTTCCAAACATTTCCGTCATAAATGTCAGACAGTACATTTTCAACAGGTGCCCGTGATCTCCAATGTTCAATATCCGTTAAAAATTCTTTCTTTAGAAACAACCTGCATAATGATGTTTTTAAGGGGCAATAAACATATACTTTTTTGGGGACAAATCGATAGTGCTTTCCACATTTAACTTTGCGAAGAAGCTCAGCCCCACAGGTCATATTTCGAGTTCCAGTTTTTTCAGTGCAAACCATATTTGAGGATGCATAATTTCGGATATTATAGCATGCTGAGCATTTGGGACACACAGCAAACTTGTTTAACTCTGCACAAATTTTATTTTTTCCAAATATTTTTCTCAATTGATAAACTGTTTTGGTAACTGGTTTAATAGAAGCTGTATTCTATCATCATTCAGACACTGAGCTATTATTTTTAGCAAAGTTTCAAAAACCTTTAAGACAAATTCTATACCCCTGTCTGAAACCTTGTACACCAGCTGGAAAAAAACCAAGCCTATGGCTAAAGGTTGGAGCACAAGGCTACTTAATGATCCATACGATTTTTCACCAGCTACATTCACATTGTGATTTGTAGTTGAAAGGGCGTTGGTACTGTTGTACATTGACCTGGATGCAGATTCATAGTGGCTTACATCATCTGGCATCATGTCTGTAGATATAGGTTGCACACACATTTCTTGATCAATGTCATCAATATTGTCCACTACTTGTGCTTCGTTTTCTTGCTCATGATTCTCAAGATCTGATTCCTTGTCAGAACTGACAGAACCACTCCATTCATCAGAAATTTTCTGAATCACTTCTTCCTCCTCTGATTCTCCATGATCATAATTCCGAACATCACTAATGTCTTTCCCTTCTGTTTGAAAAGAATCACTGCCATCATCAGGCCCATCGTGATCTATTAAAATGCTTTGAGACGCTTCCTCAGAAGACGTTCCAGGTGGACAGTACAAAGGGTTTTGGTGACGCTTGTAAGCTGAATAACTGAGCTTTTTACAGCATTTAGGACATCGAGTTCTGTTTCGTGAAGACATCTTAGGATCCAATTACGCGCCGGAACACTTAAATTTGTACTAAGAATGTTTATTAATTTATTTAAAAATGCAAGTAAAATTTGGCGCTAAAACACCGCGTGGTCTAGAATGAATGTTCATCCGCGAAGTCAAAGAGGCGTCGACACACCAGAAAGAACTGGTCAGGTTAGTGGCATATTCACGGTGCGGTTAATGATTTTGATCATAGCAGCATGGTCATGTTACGCCAAGAAGGCTTATTGGCGGTGCCTCTACCAGTGCATTTACGGCACCCCACCTGCTGTGCATTCGCGGACTACTTGGTTCCCTGGGGAGGTAATAGAATGTGGCAATACTGGTACCAGTCGTAGAAACGAGATGGAGGAACTGAAAGGATGGATGCACCAACTCGTGGCAGATATGCAAACAAGTATACTGGGACGCATATCGGATATTGAGCAAAACATCCAGAGCCTCTCGGACCGTGTTTCTTCACTGGAGAGGCAAAGTGAAGCTGTGGATGTGTTGCAGCAGGCAGATGAAACTGCCACCGCTGCGATGCCCCACCAAAGTCCGCGCCACACACGCACCCGCAAAGCCCCCACTGAAATACAGGCAAGTGGAGTTAGGATCTCATTACAATGTTTATTTTTACCTTATCAGGGTCGTATAAGAGAAGTGTATAACAATTTGGGAGAAGAACTTCACTTTCGGCTTGACGAAGGGTAACTTTAGGGTCTGTTACCCTCTGTACTTTTCTTATACATTTGCATCTCTATCTGGTGGCAGAATTGATAGTGAATTCAATAAGAAGATCGTAAGCCTGGTAGCGGCCGAGTTCGATAAGGATCACTGCCCAATTGCCACAGTTAAAGGTATTTTCTGTGCATTACTTTTCACCAAAATGGCTTTTGTCTGTTGTAGCTGGTTTAGTTACCTACAAGAGAACTCTGAAGAGGGCTCTGACATCAAACGATTCAACTTCTCGGCGTGTCAAGCGATCCCGCCAACAGCGTGTAGGCCTCTATACGTCCTATTTTTTTACTATACGTCGCGTGATGCTTTTTTTCTGCTGTAGTTGTGGGAGAAACGGTGCCAAGTGCTGAAGGACGACGAGAAGCAGTTATGGGGTGACATCAAGCCTAAAATGATGTCAGAAGAGGAGAGCGACGACCAGAACGCTCAACTCTACAACGTCGCCGTCCGTCGTGGCGTTCTGATAGGCTAAATGACTTAATTGATGACTTGGATGAACGAATAAACGGAACCAGCAACTCGAAGCTCCATCCAAAGAAGCAGAGAATTGAAGGACCGCTCTTGGACGCATCCACTCCTCCAACTGCCCAACCCTGGATGATACGAGAGAAAGCTTGAACGTTTTATGTTTTTGGTCGCTGCTTCTTTATCGATTGTATTCCTAATTTTATTATAAATTTGATCATGTGATCATGAGTACACAAGTAGAAACGAGCTAGTATACAGAAACTGATTCGGAGACGTTTCCAAATATGTACTGCGTACGGAAGCGGTCATGGTGCACGGAGACATAGAGTAACAAACCCACAATAAGCGCACGTGATAGTATCGAGTATACGCAAAATATACGACATGCGATTCTGGTTCTATCCGCAAAATATACCAATGCGTATTCTTCGCGTATAGCATGTGTATATTCGTGTGTATATTTAGCATATACGCAGAGTATACACTATCGTATATCCAACTTGTAGCACAGTGTATATGATTCCAGCAATTATTATTCTAACAACTATTAGGAAAACCATAGATACTAGAGTAATATTAATTGGGAAAACAACCTTTCTCGACTTTAGTCAGAGTAGTAAACGGCTCGTACGATGGTCCTTGTGTAATGAAATCCAAAAGGAGCGCACCGTCAAGAGAAGAACTGTTCACACGCCAGTAGTCTAGATAGTAGTTGAGTCAAGACGCATGCACATACGATATCCGGCCGTAACAATAACATAGTTAAATAACCGTTCATGTGACCTCTGGAAGGCAGGGGCACGAGTTACAATCTAACGCGTATGACTGACGCGCATGCGTATGGTTAGATCACTAAAATCGACGATAGCCTTAGTTTGGCAGGATTTATGTAAAAGCAATGGCCTCACCTAACTTCCCTACCATACAGACGTACAATTAATTAATTAAAAGGCGAAAACAATAATATATATTTAAAATTAATTAGCTGTTTTAATAACGTGATAAATCTCTAAAGTGTCTGGTGAGTTTAATGATGAAATCAGAATTTTTAAATCCCAATTCTAAGCCGAGTTATGCACTGATGTCCACAATTTCTGGACATGGAAGGCTTTATAGAGGCAGTGAGAGAGTTTCCCTGCTTGTGGAACGTCTCTTCGAAGTCATTCAAGGATGTTCATGCCAAGAAAAATGCATGGAAAGCAATAGCGGAAAAAGTTAACTACCCTTTTTGGTGGAATTGTAGCGTATGACTTAATGTTTTTTTTTTGTTGCATAGATTGGAGATGACTCGACAACTCAGGATTGCATAAAAAGATGGAAAAATCTTCGTGACACCTTCGTGAGAGAAATGAGAAAAGTGAAAAAAAGAAAAACTGGCGAAAAAGGTCCACCATACGTATCGAGGTGGCCATTTTACAGTACGATGACATTCTTATCGGACACAGTCAAACACCGAGAGTAAATACGCTTTGCGTTTACATAAATATATGTTTTTATTAGAACCATTTCCAATTACGACGAAAAAGATGCCAACGGAACTGTGCTAGGGGCACCGTATCATTGTGTGTCCATTAAGCTTTTCATATGTTTTATTCACTATCAGTGTTGCAGACATCCCAGTTCAAGAAGTACAAGAGCAAACCCCAAGTGTATCCAATTATACATCTGAGGAACCATCTGACACACAATCTGAGATATCGCAAGATAGTCATGCAGAAAGTAACAAAAAGTGAACAGTGAATGTGGTAAGCTTCTCATAAGTGACACAGCATTGGTTTTTACCATTATAACATAACTAACAGCTACTCCACAAAGTCAGAAAGGAATCAGAGTGGACATTGAATGTGGTACGTTTTCTTTACATTACACAACAACAACATACATAAAAATTACCAGCTACCTCACAAAGTAAGAAACCTTGCAGAAGAATGGATGAATGTGACAAGCTTTTAGTGCAATCTCTGAAAGACATCCAAGAGCGATCACATCAGCAACAAGCCCAGAGAGACGACATGGATACAAATTTCTGTCTAGAGGTGGCAGGGCGTTGAAGAGGCTAGCCCCAAAGGAAAATGCATTTGTTAAACTGATAATTCAACAGTTGCTTTTTGAAGTTGAGTTTGCCAACAATGCAAGTGTGTGAATTTGTAATGTGTATGAAATAAAGTGTTTTAGCTTGTTCTAGTAACGTGATGGTATTGCCAAGACACCTCTCCAGCAGAACTATTGAAATAGTCTTTGTATAATGTTCTGGTATCAGCTGCAGATTTGGAATAACTGCAATATTATAAAAAGGCTCTTAAAACATTTCATTAGAACATAATTAAACATACCGATTGCTGCTAGTCATGCCAATAGTTTGCAAACCCAAAGTTCCCTCCACCTTCCTGTGATTATGTTTCCCTCACCATCCTCTCCATCAAAAAAGCCAGCTGGGCAATAGACCATACATTCTGTATCTTTCAAAAAGTTGTGTAAAGCTATTGCTGCTTTAGCATAAGCTACAACATTATCAGGATTTGCCACAATGGGGTGTCTAAAAATACGCCACCTACAAATAAGATAACACATTCACACACATTAACACATAACATCATATATACCTTGATGCTAAAATTCCAAACGTTTTTTCAATGTTTGACGTGCTCTACTCAGTCTATAATTAAAGATGGCCTGATCATCTGAAATAGAAACAAAATTTAACATTAGGTAATTCTCTACATACGTGGTAAATTATTCCCAGGATAGGGCTGGGCCGCAAGAGATAGTTTTTAAGAGGAAATGCTTCATCATCAACCAGTACAAATGGAAACTCTGGCATTAGTGCCTGTTACACATGTTGTTGCAGACAACATAGCGCACCTGACATTGCGGTATGGGGCTTCGTTACATGGACGTAACCCGATGCACAGCGCGCACGTTAATACGTGGACCGAAGATAATAAATTAGTTTCGTACCCAGACCCAAACATTACCGCATAATGTATAATTGCTGATGCTTACGTAATTGGTCACTATCCTTACTACGTGCACGTTAGCAAACTTTAATTGGCAGGGCTATCCTCCATGTAGCGTTGAAATAAATACGACAGTATCGCCATTCTGAAGTTCATAATCCAAGTGCCCGAGTAGTTCCCAGTCAATATTATTCACCAAGACCAGAATTCCTGGGCGCACAGTTTCTCCAAGTGTAAACAGCTCGGGCCGTTCCTTCACTAGGTTCCCGGCTATCCATGCTATGAGGTTTCGAAGGGTCCACGAAACAGGATTTTGGGGTAGCTGAACCTTATGGCATTTGATTCTGTCGAACAAGAGCTCAGCACCGCTGTCGGAGCAGATTTTGTCCCCCCGCAGATTTTGTCCCCCCGGACATAATCCGCTAGCGGATTATGCTCCCCACGGACATAAACCGCTAGCGGATATTGTCCTCCTTCCGCAGAAATTGTCCCCCCCCCCCCCTCTCCCCCATCCCCGCCTGCCCAAACGCTAGTTTATGCATGCTCCGCCTTTCCTGTTTCCCACCTCCGCCCTTTTTAGTCGCACGTGGTGAGCAGCTGCTAGTGTATCGTAGTCTGCGTTATGGACGGAGAAGAGTACGATTGCATTTACAGCTTTCTGGAGACTGGTACGTACCCCTCTGCGTATCATAAGGCCCAAAAGCGATCTTTGCGGCGAAAATGTGAGGACTATGCGGTCGATAGCGGCGTACTGTACCGCAAAAAGGAAAAGGAAAGAGGGGAAATGGAATTTCTTCGAGTTCCTAGAGGAGTAGAAGAAAGAGAACGAATCCTTCATTCGTGCCACTCGTCCAAAGAAAGTGAGTATGATTAGCTCGTAGCAGTGTCACTATGGTGCAATGAGGCCAATAGTAGTAATTGCGCTTTTTATAGGTGGACACCTGGGAAGGGATAAAAACAAGAGAAAAGGTTTCATCGAGGTTCTTCTGGAAGACGCTGATGAAAGATGTGGATGAGTTTGTTAAGACATGTGATGTTTGCCAGAGCACAAATGGTGCCAAGTTAATGAAGACTGCAGTCCCTTTGCATCCCATACCTATACAACCTAGTGTATGGCATCAAGTAAGTTGTAATTTATTCTCCCAGTTATTAATGCATGTACGCATCAATTTAGGTTGGTATAGATCTAATTGGTCCTCTCCCAAAAACTGAGCGAGGCAACTGCTACATCATCACCCTAATTGATTACTTTTCAAAGTGGCCTGAAATAGCTGACAAGACTGCAAGGACAGTGGCTGGGTTTCTGTATAAGATTATATGCAGGCAAGTGTATAACATGTACATAAAAGCAGCAATTATATGCATGTAACTTCTTTACAGGCATGGGTGCACTCGTGTTACTATATCGAATCAAGGACGCGAATTTGTGAACAGAGTGAATGCAGTTCTGTTTCAAATGACTGGAACTGAACACAGGATATCTACTGCATACCATCCTCAAACAAATGGTTTGGTGGAACGTTATAATCAAACCCTGCAACGATCCTTAATCAAGCTATGTAACGACAAGCAAAATGATTGGGATGATCTTTTAGACCCTGTTCTCTTCGCTTATAGGTAATCTGCATTACAGTTTCTAAAATTTAGATCACCTCTGTTTACATGTGTTGGCTTGCAGAACCTCTAAACAGAAATCAACAATGCACACTCCATTTGAGCTAATGTATGGCAGGTACAGTACTCATTTTATTTCTCTAAGACTGTTTTTGCATCTATGTCTGTTGTTTTTGAGCTTATTGTATGAGCAGGCGCATGTTAATATGTTTTGCTCTGCATGTGATATTAAATGACACCATTTCTCAAGCAAGCATTGTTTCATTTGTTTTACATTTGTAATGGGATGATACATAAAAATGATAATTACCTTACATATTATTTTAATACTGAAACAGAAAAGCAGTTCTTCCAATACAAGTGAATGCAGAATTTCCACCACAGTGCGACACAAGTGACAATCTAAATGAACTGTTTGATGTGGACTACATTGAAGATGTGTTCAAAAGCATGTGTAGTCTCAAAAAAAAGGTTTTCTCAGATGCGAGCAGAATATTTCATCAGCACAGACACGCATGAAAGCCGATTATGATAAGAAAAAAGGAAAGCCAAAGGTATGTCAAGTCAGTCTTCATTGCCCACTAGGCACTGTACAATTATGTCACTTTATAGGAATATGATGTTGGCTGCTTAGTTATGCTGCGTAATAGTTATAAAGATCAGCGAAAGGGAGACAAACTTGTCAAAAGGTTTTTAGGGCCATATGCTGTTGAAGAGTATCTGGGGAAAGGTGTCTACCGATTGAATAATCCTGGAACAGGGAAAGTGTTTAAAAATGTGTTAGTGTTTGCAGATTGAATGAGTTTTATCCTAGAAAGGTGTGTATTTAAAATACTTAGATGATGCTCAATTAATATTCTGATTTTAAATGATTATCCTGAACAGCAACAGTCCATCCCGCCAGCCTCTCCTGGAGACCCACAGTCCACCCTGCCAGCCTCTCCTGGAGAGCCACAGTCCACCCTGCCAGTCTCTCCTGAAGAGCACAGTCCACCCCTGCCAGCCTCTCCTGGAGAGCCACAGTCCACCCTGCCAGTCTGTCCTGAAGAGCACAGTCCACCCCTGCCAGCCTCTCCTGGAGAGCCACAGTCCACCCTGCCAGTCTGTCCTGAAGAGCACAGTCCACCCCTGCCAGCCTCTTCTGGAGAGCCACAGTTCACCCTGCCAGTCTCTCCTGAAGAGCCACAGTCCACTTCACCAGCCTTTTCACCACAATTAACTCAACCAATTGCTCCACAGGAATCCACTCCTGAGCAAAATGATTTCTATACTAGGTTTGGATGAAAATATGGATGTAATTTTAGGATTTGCACATAAAAATATGTTGTGAATAAATTTTATTATATTATATTATATCATAATTATATAGCCCAGAAGATAGAATACTGTTCTGTCATTTCAAGAATGAAATAGACAGATTGAAGGTAAAAGAAAGTTTATCATAGTTTAACTAAACATTACATGATCTCTTGCCTTCACAGTCTGAGCTCACAGCTATTGTCCAGGGTGTCAGAAGTTCGGAGCTGCACAGAATATATTGGTATGGTACAAAACAAGAGAAAGCTGCACTTCGTCATGGATGTGATTACAAGCCAATCACAGTACTTCCAGAACATGTGGTTAGTGATCCAGCAGCTAGTAGTTAGTATTGAAGAATGAAATACCAATATAAGCATGCTGCTTACACGTATGTCGACGTCGTTATGATTCTCTTTTTCAATATAGCAAGGAAATCTTTTCACTTACATGAGCACTATTACTAAAGTTTATGAGTTGCGTGGATATGGTTTTGCATATCTATATGAAGTCTTATTTCCAGAGGTGAGTTTGTGTGTCATCATGGTCATTGCTCACCTGGTGTTGGTATTACTCTACTTCAGTTTTTAAAACTAGTGAAGGGAATGAAAAGTTCCAGTACCGATGATGATTGTGGTACCAATGAACAGTGTGCAGGTGATTTAGTCATTGTGGAAAATGAAGGTGAAGGTGCCAGATGTCAGGATAGTAGTGTAAGTGACAGTGAACATATTGAAGGTACAAATGCTAAACATGGAGCTATAACTAGTGAGCAAGACGACAAAACACTTAGTGAGCATGACAATGTGCTTGAAACTGAACAAGCAAAGGTGTGCAACAATTTACATAAGTCATTTTACATATACTACGTTTTTTTACATGTAGGTCAGAGATAGAAAAATTCCTTTTACTAGGAACATGAAAGCCATGATTAAGAGTGGAGACTGGCTTTCTGATGAGCACATGTATCTTGCTCAAGCTATTCTTCAAAAACAATTCCCTGCCATTGATGGCTGGCAATCAACTCTTCTAGCACAGATTGATGGGTTTATTCCTGCAACAAATGAATCAATTCAAATTCATCTGGTATCTGGAAATCACTGGGTGACATCAAGCAGTCTAGGCCATGAAGTAGTTGTCTATGACAGCAAATTACGTAGGGGAAAATTAAGCTCAACTCTTACTCACCAGCTCTGTCTTATATATAGGACATTGATTACTGTGGAGATAAACACAGGTCACTTAATTGTGTGATTTCCGTATACCCAAAAGCAGAAAGGTGGAAGTGACTGTGGTGTATTTGCAATTGCATTTGCATTTCATGCAGCAATGGGAGACAATATATCAGGTTTGCAGTTTGATCAGCTGAAGATGAGACATCACCTTATGAAATGCCTTAGAAAACAAAAATTTACCCCGTTTCCGATTCTTGATAAACAAAGCAAGATACCAAAGAAAGTCTGCACTGAGAAAATTTATGTTTATTGCAAATGTTTGATGCCAGACACATATGGAGATATGGTTCAATGTGAAAACTGTCACAAATGGTTCCATATCAAATGTGTTGGTCTTCTCACACTTCCCAACTGTGATGACAAATGGTCATGCTCTTCTTGTATGTGAGACTGAGATATTCATTCAACCATTTTCTTTTCCTTTCCTTGACAGTGAATTCATTCCCTCCCCCCTCCCCCTGTCAATTACATTTACATTAACACCCCAGAAGTGAACCAAAATGAGTAGCGAGTAACCTATTTATAAGACCGGGGCCGTGTGAGACTGAAATGAGCAGCGTGTACACACTCTAGGGCCAAACTATAATAATAATCTCATGCCATCTAGCTGCGCTAATAAACATAAACAAAAATGAGGTGGGGGGGGGGGGGGGGGGACAGATTCTGCGGATGGGGGACAGAATCCGCTAGCAGAAGGTGTCCGCTAGCGGATTCTGTCCGGGGGGACAGAATCCGCTATGACACCGCCACTGAACTCCAATTGAACGGTTAGCGACATCTTTTTGCGGCAGGAGAATATAATAGTTAATTAACGTAACTACTATAGCTATATGTGGTGGTGCCGAGTCGTGCCAAAATTTTTTGAAGCAGCACACGAACGATCCTAGTCTGAGGAGTCATTGGAGTGCACAATAAGAAAGATACGAAACATGTCGTAAAAACTCTCAATGTGCCAACCTTTCAGGTAGGGGTGCATTATTAGGAATACTCGACAACAAAATGAAATGCTCGTTTTGTAGCTATGAGCATTGTACAAAATAAAGGAGTAGGTAAGTGCTGCCTTTTTGAGGAAGATCTGATATTTGCATCTTTACAGAGGTTCTGTCTCTATGGCATGCTGTGACTTGTATGTATTATTGTTATGTTATAAGAGAGCTCTCACAAAGACGCCATGACTATTACAAAAGAGCATAATGCAATGGCAATGCGCATGCGCGTACAGATATGCATATACATATACAATAAGATACTACAGTTTCCTCCCCCCTAAAATTCAGACATTCAGAGCTCTTCAATGAGGCGCCGCGGAGGCCTTGATGGCCTAGTAGAGTGTCTCCTAGGTGGTGACATGTGGCTCTCCTGAGTTGTGCCAGTGGTATCAGTTTCCGGCCCACCAATGCCTCTGGTGCCAGTGGTACCAGTTTCTGGCCTGCCAATGTCTTTAGTCTTCTCAACAGTCCTTCCTAGGCTAGATCTTGGCTGTAAATCAGACCCCGGTGGACCAGTTGTTGTAACATCTGTCGTTTCCTGTTGTGCTGCTCTTGGCTGAGTAATTCCTTGCAATGGTGTCAGTGGCTTCCTTGTTGTACATGGATCAAACTGCTCTGTGACATCTGTAGTCTCTTGTGGTACATCAGGGAAGTCCTGTACCAATGATTCAGACCGACTCAGTAAATGATCAACATGTACTTTCCTCTGTGAGCCCCCTTGAGTGCTGACAGTGTAGTGCAAAGGACCAACTGTTGACAGTATGGTACCTGGCATCCACTTGTAGGGAGCATTTGGTCGGAAATCTCTGATCCACACACATGCACCTGGAATAAACAATCGTGGGACAGGTAGTCCTTCCTGTGGTTGCAATTGCTCTCTAACCCTCTCACTCATACAAGGTAAGACGAACGACAGTCGGGTACGAAGAGCACGTCCAAATACAATTTGAGCTGGTGATCTCCCAGTGGTGGAATGAGGAACATTGCGGTATGTACGCAAAAATTCAGACAAGGAAACCCCAACTCGTACGTCCCAATTCTGCTTTGACAGCCACTGTTTGACATTCTTCACCATGTTCTCAGCTAGTCCATTCGTTGATGGATGATAAGGAGCTGATCGTCTGTGGAGAACGCCGTTATGTGCCAAGTACTCAGAAAATTCTTTTGATGTGAATTGTGGACCATTGTCGGAGACCAGAATTCGAGGAAAACCATGTGTCGCAAAGATGTCCTGCATCACTTCAATGGTATACTGAGAAGTCGTGGACGACATGACTCTAACTTCAGGCCATTTGCTATAAGCATCTACCATCACCAAAAAATGTCTCTTATTCCATTCCCCAAAATCCACATGGACCCGGTCCCATGGTGCACTTGGATACTGCCAAGGATGACGTGGTGCTAACTCCGGCATCGATGCTACCCTTTTGCATTGATCGCAAGAAGCCGCCAAGTCTTCTATATCTTTGTCTAACTCAGGCCACCATATATAGCTTCTTGCTAGTGCTTTCATTCTACTGATACCTATGTGACCTTGGTGTAATTCTTCAAGCAGTTTATGGCGCAAAGATTTGGGTATAATCACCCGCTGACCCCACAGCAAACAATCATCCTGACAGCTCAACTCATTCTGTCTCCTGAAATATGGCTTGTAACTTTCTGCCAGAGATGAAGGCCATTTACCATGACGAACAAATTGAAGTACAGTTGACAAGTCCTTGTCTGTTCTAGTGCCCTTAGAAATATCTGTAGCAGTCACTGGTAGTGAAGACACGTCCATAGCTAAGATGTCATTGCCCTTGGCTACTGTTGCCTGAGCTGGCAACCGTGACATACAGTCGGCACACACATTTTCTGACCCTGGAATATACTCAATTTTATACTGATATGCCCCTAATATTATTGCCCATCTCTGCATACGTGCTGCAGCTAGTGTCGGAATGCCTTTGTCATGCCCAAAAATGGTGCACAATGGTTTATGGTCTGTAACCAATACAAACTCTCTGCCGTAAACATACTGATGAAACTTTTTTACCGCAAAAACAATGGCTAGTGCCTCCCGTTCTATTTGGGCATACTTCATTTCTGCCTGTGACAATGTTCTAGAAGCATAAGCAATAGGTTTTTCTTGACCTCCTATAACGTGCACTAAACAAGCACCAACACCATATGATGATGCGTCACAGTAAACCTTTACCGGCTTTTCAACATCATAGTGCACTAAAGTAACGACCTCACACACCAACCTCTTAGCTTCTTTAAAGGCTTTCTCATGGCAAGCAGTCCATCCCCATTTTTCATCCTTCTTGAGCAACTGATATAAGGGGTGAAGCACACTAGACAACGCTGGCAAGAACCTTGCATTATAAGTCATCAATCCCAAAAAGGACTTTAATTCCGACTTGTTTCGCGGAACTGCAGCATTCTGAATTCCTTCTACTCTCTCCTTGGTTGGTCTAATTCCTTCTGATGAGACGTTGTGACCCAGAAATTCCAGCGATTCTTGGAAAAATCTGCACTTTGGCAGATTCACACGCAACCCATACTGCTGAAGACGTTGAAAAACAGCACGCAAATTCTGTTCATGCTGTTGCCTTGTTTTTCCGGTCACCAATATATCGTCCATGTAGTAGACGACCTTCTTGCAGCCTTGCAACACCAGTGACATAGCCTTCTGCCACATGGCAGGGGGCGGTAGCTATTCCAAAAGGTAAGCGGCAGTAGCGGAATAACCCCAAATGTGTGTTGATCGTAAGAAGTGGTCTATGACTTTCAAGCACTTCCATCTGTTTATACGCTCGAGCCAGATCTATCTTTGAGAAGGATTCCCCTCCTGCTAAGGTGGAGAACATTTCGTCCACAGTAGGTAACGGAAAAGTCTTAGGACAGAGATGTGGATTAATAGTCATTTTGAAATCAGCACATATTCGAATATTGCCATCCTTCTTTCTTGCAATGACAATAGGGGCTGCCCAGTCACTCCTTTCCACTGGCTCCAGCTCTCCCTCCTTGACTTGTTGCCTTATCATCTCTTCCACCTGTTCCCTTAATGCAAATGGCACTGGTCTGTACTTGCAAACACCGGGACTGTGCCCTCTTTCAGTTGAATCTCAGCCTTGGTTCCTTTCAATAGCCCCAACTTTTCATCCATTACATCCGGGAACTCGTTCAACAAGTTTACACTGTGGATAGCATGTATCCTGGAACTATCTGCTTTGTTACTCCTTAGCATTTTAGACCAGTCCAAACGAAGCTTACACAACAAATCACGGCCCAGCAAGGGAAGTTGCTTGTCTGCATTTTCCACAACGATGAAGCAGCCTTCTGCTGACTGGTTTTCGATCGAAACCCTTGCTCTCAACTCTCCCAAGGTAGGAAGGATGGTTCCATCGTATTGACGGAGCACTATTGACGTTGGTTGCAGATTTACTTGTTTCAGCTTTTGCCTGTACGTCCTCGCTGGAATTGTGGATACTTCTGCTCCTGTATCAACTTCGAATTTTACTATACTACCATTGATGTCCAAATCAGCAGTTAGCTTGGGATATCTATCCCTATTAGCTACTCTATGTACACATACTGGCGCCTCTTCATCACTGGTTTGGCAATCACTGAGGTCCTCATCTGGTTCCACTAAATGTGCCTTACGAGCTGCATGACGTGTATCCCCCTTGTGACGTCCTGCTGACAACTTGCTTCTACATACTCTGGATAGGTGACCCAGTTTTCCACAGGAATTGCAGGTTTTATCCTTATGAAAGCATGTAGATGCTGAGTGGCCCGTTCCCCCACATCTGTAACAACTGTCTTTATTCTTGGAGGCGAACACTCTATGGGCAGCTGCATCGTCAAGTTTACTTTCTGCTGTAGGATTCCCTATTTCCCGTATACTCTGTGTCTCCTTATGGACAACTTCCATTGAACGACTTTTATCCAAGGCTTTTGCTAGCGTCAAATCACTTATGCACAGCAGCTCCTGTTGTATGCGCTGGTCCTTTAGACCACAGACAAATTGATCTCTCAACGCCGTATCCAAATACGCCTCAAACTTGCAGGTCTTCGCCAAGCTGCGTAGCTGAGACATATATTCTACAACACCTTCGTCGTCTCTTTGGAGGCGCTTAAAAAAACGATATCGCTCTGCTATCTCAACTATTGCAGCACTGGTTTGACTTTTAAGTTGAGCCACTATCTCGTCAAGGGAGAGTTCGGAAAGTTTCTTTGGGCTCACCCAGGTCTTTAGCTTCAGATACATCGTCTGCCCAATCCTTGTGAGGAATAGCGCCTTTTGTTTTCCTTCAGTTATGCCATGGGCAATGCAAAAATAGTCGAATCGCTCTTTATAGTCATCAATCTGCTCTAACGTTGGGTCAAACGGTTCTACGCCACGTGAAAGTTCCATTCTGTACACCCTCGTCGCCACTGTTATGTTCTAAGAGAGCTCTCACAAAGACGCCATGACTATTGCAAAAGAGCATAATGCAATGGCAATGCGCATGCGCGTACAGATATGCATATACATATACAATAAGATACTACAATTATGATTACTAAATGTGGAGACAACTAGTATTATTAAATCTTGAATATTGTGGTTTGATTGATATTGTTATGCGAGTGGACTGCTTATTCCCAAAAACTGTGCTGTATGAATTATCAGTAGTTAACAATTCAAACATGTACATGGACCACTGCTGACGAATGGTCATTATTCAAGACCTCCTTACTATCACTAACCCTCTCAGTATACTCAGTATACTAATACAAGGTACACAAGACCACCGACTAGGTACTACATCAATGTGAGCTCATGTGAACACTGTTAGTTGACCATGACAACTTTTGCTAACATTACCTGTAGCACATTGTTGGTTTCAATGCTCATAGCAGGGGCGGACACAGGATTTAGAGTTAGGGGGGGGGGGGCGCGCCAGTGGCGTATCCAGGATTTCAGCGAGGGGGGTGCTTAAGGTCAGGCCCCATACGAAAAGTGGGGGGGGTAGTCAACTTCAGGTCCGATATACGAAAAGTGGGGGGGGGGGGGGGGGGGGGGCAATTCGCTTCAGGTCCGATACGAAAAGTGGGGGGGAGGGTAGTCTCGTACCCAGACCCACATCGCAGCTGCGGATGGATTACATCACCGCTACGCGAATGATGTAATCCATCCGCAGCTGCGATGTGGGTCTGGGTACGAGACTAGGGGGAGGGATTCGCTTCAGGTCCGATACGAAAAGTGGGGGGGAGGGATTCGCTTCAGGTCCGATACGAAAAGTGGGGGGAGGAGGGGGGGATTCGCTTCAGGTCCAATACGAAAAGTGGGGGGGGGGGGGGGGGGGGCAGTCCACTTCAGGTCCAATATACGAAAAGTGGGGGGGGGGGGGGGGCAGTCCACTTCGGGTCCGATACCTTTGTTTGGCACACAGAAAATATCTACATGTACCTACCTACATACTACCTAGGTATACTTCACACGCGCACGCCAAATGAACTTATAATACATGCCGGCAAAGGTTAACTTATTATATACTTTTTTTGTCATCCATATGTTAGGGGGGGCGTGTGCCCTCCACGCCCCCCCCCCCCCCCCCCCCCTCCCCCCCCCCCCCCCCCCCCCCCCCCCCCCCCCCCTCCTAAATCCACCCACTGCATAGCTTTCTTAAAAAAAATCAAACTAAGCCCCTCAAGTTTCTCTATCACACCAAATCCAGGAGGCAAGAATCATTGGACTGTCCAGATAAGCTGTGTGTTAGTGATGGAGCAAGGTCCTTGAATGATGTTTATATGATGGCAGTTGCCCACTGGTCTATGGGAGGTTGTGTCATACAGTGAATGTATATGCTTTATATTCACAAATCCATTTGGATTGACAATCCTATTTATTCAGAAATTATATTCATTTTTAAACCTTTTGCCTTCATTTGCGAACATGTATTTGTGCATGGTATGTAGAAGCAAGTTATTATAGTGTGATAGCGTGTTAGTTATGGAAAGTTACAATAGCATGTTAGTTATGGAATGTTATAATAGTGTGTTAGTTATGGGAAGTTGTAATAGTGTGTTAGTTATGGAATGTTACAATAGTGTGTTAGTTATGGAAAGTTACAATAGCATGTTAGTTATGGAATGTTATAATAGTGTGTTAGTTATGGGAAGTTATAATAGTGTGTTAGTTATGGAATGTTACAATAGTGTGTTAGTTATGGGAAGTTACAATAGCGTGTTAGTTATGGGAAGTTATAATAGTGTGTTAGTTATGGGAAGTTATAGTAGTGTGTTAGTTATGGAATGTTATAATAGCGTGTTAGTTATGGGAAGTTTCAATAGTGTGTTAGTTATGGGATGTTATTAGCTATGGTGGATCGCCGAAGGTGGTCTGAGTTGTGTCACACATTCACAAGATTCCTGCGTCTGCCCCTGATGCTACACAATACTTAGTGGCTCATGACACAACCCTATTACATAATCTCAATTCCAAATCAAATGATGTTTTTTGAATTATTTATTGAAATTAGATCTCTAGTGGCATTGTTCCTATCTTGTGCAACTTATGCATAATGATTAAAATATAATTTTAATTTGGATAATAGAGGGATTTGAATATGTTAAATAATAAGGAGTGGATACGGATATGTTGAATGATGAGGGCTTTGATATAATTACTTAATCATTAACAGCTTATTATTTGTCTAACAACTGTAATGCACACAGCAGAAATGAAGTGGATAATTAATTTCAATCCTGAGTAATATTGATTTAAACCTTTGCCTCATTTGTGGACACCCGGTATGAGCTTGGGAAATGCAAATTACATCATCAGGTCCAGATTGTACAGTACATGGGAGGAGAGGTTGGCTAACATTTTCATGTTTCAAGAAATGTATGTGTGGTGATATCCTATGTGCACTGCTGCAGAAGTACCATTATAGCAGCAATGCATGTGCAGTGCCTCCAGTGCAGCACAATATTGTTCTCAACTATTACATTTGTATGCATGTACAGGTAGGTGCATTTCTCTAGGTTGCTTGTTTAAAGCACTTAATGAGTTGGTCTCTTTCTCCTGACGAAAGAATTCTGGCAAAGTTACATTTCCGTAAACATGCTGTGCAGACATGCATGCAATTATATATCAACGCACAAAGCCAATTCAAAGATCCACCACTATCCTAAAGCTTGGTAGCCTGACATATCTCTGTCTTCCATGTGCACGTTTCTTTCGAACCACAAGGCATGCGATGACCACCAAAACAGTTACCACGAACATCAGCACTGCAGCTGAACTGGCCGCATAGATGGCGGTGGTGTTCTCTGATCCAGCAGGAAGTTGGGTAGGTGGTAATGTGAAGGAGGGGAAAGGTTTGGTGCTGTGAGGAATATTCATAACAGGTGATTCTTAATTTGGACACAAATAAAAGCGGGTAGGCTGCATGGTTACTATGATTAACATGGGCGTACGCAGCCTTCAGGAAGGACGTGGGGGGGGGGGGGTCGAATTTTGTTAATAGGTGACCTTAATATATGTTTTGAGTGTTATTCCATTTTGAACACGTGTGACGTGAGGCAAAGTTATTAATTTACGTCATTACCGGTACTGCGTAAGCGCAATAGTACTTAGCGTACATGTATGTAAAATACTAGTACGCGATATGAAAAAAAAACTCCAATGGTGAAGGTGACCTCGCATAGGGGAGGGGGGGTTGTTCGAACCCCCCTGCGTACGCCCATGTGATACTGCAACACAATTGAATGGGGACACACCTAAGCCTGCCTAGTCCTACCAAAGCATGTCCTCCAATCTTTCATGACCAACCTTGCAATATAGTATGGTGTAGAGAAAGGCGTGGTCATTAACACTGATGTTGACACAGATGTTGACACAGATGTTGACACAGATGTGGAAAAGACGTTGAACTGGCAGTCTGTTCCGGCTGGTTGGATATTATTGGTGCTGTATTCTGATAACAAATGAACATACAGTGTGGTGACACGAGAAAGGATCATGTGACATAAGGAAGGGTCACATGACACAAGAACAGGTCATGTGACACAGGAAACAAATATGTGACATGGAGGGTCATGAGACACAAGAAAAGATATCATGCGTAGAAAAGAAACATACCGCAGGACACGCCCACTGTGCCAGACGAGCAGTCTGTGATCCAGGATGAGTTCACAGGGTAGTCATAGCAATCAGTGAAGCATGGTTCTGATCCACTGCAGTCCAAGTTCTTTAGCCATATGTCTCCAATCACTCTAGATAGCAGGACAGACAGCCTGGTCAAACTAGCTTTGAAGGCTAACTTGTACTTTCCCTTGAAACCATGCAATATGAATCCAGTTACTGCATAATGACTTACAGCACACAATGATGCTTGCATCTAATGTGTTACGCTAGCAAAAGCATTGGTTACAAGTCCATTTCGATGCAGATACACACACACACACATACACACACACACAAATGCAGGCAGAAAAATTAACAACTATAAATGACAAGATACCAGTTGAAGCATGTGCTTGTATGTGTTTTTTTCCCCTCTAGAATGCAAACAGCATTGACCTAATAAAACATGCATGCAAAGGGGGTTGTCTAGTGGTGGTTGTACCATTTGCATACAGTGGTGGGCCATTATCTATGCAGTCAAAATGTCTGCACAACAGCACTACATGTAGTACAACAGTTGGTTGAGAGAACATTATTATTATCAGAACAGCTGGTGATCTATATCAACTTGGGGCTTCATGATTGACCAGCCCTGTCTTATGGGGGGAATACTGTCATTTGGTAATCCACTTGTAAAACATAACTGGAGCACTAGGACATGCTGGAATAGGTAAGTAGCACTGACTACTGTACATGTACTGAGAAAACAATATATGCACTTCTAAAGTCGTGCATTATGAACAAGCCTGCTGTCTCTGCCATTCTGTATTACGGGCACATGCCTAGCATTTTCTTTATGTGTGATGAACGATACATGAGGTCATACCCTCAATCAAGCTGCCTATTGTGAAGAAACTAGACTTCAGGCCAGTCCTTGTTTTGATTTACCTTCTCATTGGACACTGTAAAGAGCAACTACCCACACAAGACGTGGCTTTATCATACCCACATGCACTGGAACCAATGTCACATCCCTACTGCATCAGTAAAGATTATCCTGGGGTCCCCAGACCCTTAACAAACCCTGAGCCATTCCTTCATTTACTTGCATCTACTCCTTGCAACTACACCTTTCCCAAGCTGTGCTACCCCCCCCCCCCCCTCCTCTCCCCTGCCCTTTAAACAGTCTTCATGCTATAAAGCAAACTAGTGATAGTGATCTGAACCTTGTAGGAACATGAGAACAAATCTCCAACCAAGCTTGCCTTGCTGGCTGGTGTCCATTGGAATCAGTGTAGCCCAGCTGCCTGCACACAGAGTCTGCCTCAGCCTTGGTGAAGTTATCAGCACACACTGCTCCCCACTGCCCCTTGAGGTAGACCAGAAGCTCCCCAACAGACTGGGAGGATCCAGCGAGACGCACGTAGCCTTCAAATGGGTTCTTCCATATCTGTGTTGTACCTGAGTCCCAACATGATCATAACAGTGGGTTAATAAAGAATGTCCCACAACGGTGCTATCACATGTCTATATACATGCATGCACATGTACAGCTCAACCAAGCTAACAACAGAAGCAACATATACCATAGTTCCAGAACAACTCCAAATGTGCATCAACCTACTGCAAGAGATTGCCACATCATCTCTGTGAGGACACAGGGGACAAGGTGAGTTACTCCACTGACAGCGAAGTATGTGCAGCTCACTCCCGGTACAGTTTGGACCACTCAGCCACACTGTACCTGCACCCTCACCATATGGCCTTGCGGGGAGAAAGAAAACACTGCATTTATGCGTGTCACTGCAAGACCATTTTAGGAACGACAGGTTATTTACAGCGCTGGAGCGTGGGGTCAAATCGATTGTAGCTGGCAAATGCATCACGTGCACTGCACTGTCGCATGAAATATTTTGATGGTGCTAGTAGGATCAAATCAGAATATTGTAGATCACAGGCGCAAGCTGGCATATTGTACGAGTGTGCGTGATGACGGTGGTTGCGAACTGAACTGCACGCATGGCTATCACGTGCTTCTCGTACGTGTTCATGGCGAGGAAGAAAGCCTCTGCGTTCGAGTAGCCCAACTGATGACAAGCCACGTCCGCAGCGCTCTTGCTGAAGTTGACGGCACTGATGGTATCGTAATATAGTATATCTCCAGCCTTCCGGCAGTAGAGCTAGAACCTTGTCCATTCAATGATAGGTCTCCGATATTTTGAGCGACTGGAATGGGAGAAAGCGCGACGACATGAGAGCGTGAGGAGGGAGGGAGGGGAGGCTAGGGGAAACGTGAAGTAGATCTCTGCTGTTCCGTAGTCTTACCTGCGCAGAAAATGAAAAGTGAAGCTACGATTATTAACGGTGGTGCCATGATTCAGTTGTCCCTGCCCACGGTCGTGGGCAGGTACGAGTGACTTAGGGACAGTCCCCAGAACAACACTGGCATTCTGGTCCCCAGTCTGCTGATAGATATGACATTCCAGGGGCTTAGACAAAGGGGGGCTGAGATGATTTCACTATCATATATGGTAGTAGAAAGACCATATATGGTAAAAATTGATAGTGAAATCATCTCAGCCCCCCTTTGTCTACGCTCCTGCATTGAAATGGAATGCAGCAGAAATATTGCACGTGTACTGCACACTAGCTGTACTTCGCTACTGTAAGTCGTCCAACCGTCTGGAAATTTGGATAGAAAAGAACATGGTGGAACTGCAATCCCACGTAGGCAAGTCCCCAGTAGTCGCATCCCCAGACCCACATGACGTAACGATTATCGCTGTAAACATTACAGCGATAATCATTACGTCATGTGGGTCTGGGGATGGGACTAGGGCATCAGCGTTTGCCTTTGTTTCCAAATAAAGGATGGACAATATTAAAAATCTTGTCTGCATCTAGGCATTAGGAACTAATGATCGGGTAGTCATAGCATTGATACTTTAGCTATAGTCATGGTCATAGGATCATAGATTACTATTAAGCCGCTACAAAAAGCACCCTGGATCGTGCCGTCGTGTACGCAGGATTTTATAAAAGGGGGTTACATGTTGGAAGAAATCGACCAGGTGGAGGGTGCGGGAGGGGGATGCGCGCCCTTCCCGCGCGCAGTACTACATTATTTCGTTGAGAAATCTGCACACTTACATTTAGCTGAACGAGCTTGCATCTGTCATTCTTCGAGGATGCTTTTCCATAAACAATTTACATACATTGGTCTACATCTGTAGTTGCATGCATTGGCGTAGAGTTTTATTTAGCCCGGGGGGGGCGGGGTACATATACAGATACCGGTAAGTTGGGTAGGGGGTGGGAAACACTGCAAACTACATGCATTTGTACATATATATATTGAAGGTACATGACTACGTATACATTTATATGATAAACATTTATGCATGGAATTTCATGAGGGTAAACATTGACAGATGAGCATCATTATAATGTGGCTATGTTGCATTATGGAAAGAGAAAACATACATGCGTACAGGAGCTTTTTGTCAAGTAATTGGTTTGAGTCTAGAAGTCACTGCAATGTGATTTAACCGTTCTTGGGTCATTGTTGAGCGCAGGTATGATTTGAGTCTTGGAACAAATACTGCCCTGCCTATGAACACCCCAGGGATGCACATGGACCGCTACCATCCTCTCCAGCCGTCCACCAGGGAGGCTTTCCGCATATGAATCCTCTCGTAAGGGGCATTTGCAACTTGACAGCATTTGTATAAGCTGAGCAAAAGACACGCGGCGTTTGTCCGTGTTGTACTCGATCCAGTTGTACTTCGCTTTCCAACTAAGCTGAAATTTTCTACCCGAACCACATGCACAGCTCCTCAGATCTCATTACACTTCTCTGAGGTCATCTTTGAGGTCATCTGACTTAAGGCTGGTTCAAACATTGACGCAAGACCCGCGACGTGACGCGACGCGACGTTGCGCGACGCGACGTTGCGCGACGAGGGTACAATTTGTGAACATGCAACGACATCGCATCGCGTCGCGTCGCGGGGTCGTGCGACGTGTCGCGACTTGTCGCGACTTGTCGCGGAGATTAGAAAAAAAATTCTATTCCTGCGACGTCGCAACGACAAACCCCCACCTCATTTCATCAAACCACGTTAATCAATCTCGGTAAGCGTTCGTTCTAAACCATGACTGAAGGCTTTATAGAGGCAGTGAGAGAGTTTCCCTGCTTGTGGAACGTCTCTTCGAAGTCATTCATGCATGGAAAGCAATAGCGGAAAAAGTTAACTACCTTTTTTGGTGGAATTGTAGCGTATGACTTAATGTTTTTTGTGTGCATAGACTGGAGATGACTCGACAACCCAGGATTGCATAAAAAGATGGAAAAATCTTCGTGACGCCTTCATGAGAGAAATGAGAAAAGTGAAGAAAAGAAAAACTGGCGAAAAAGGCATACACGTATCGAGGTGGCCATTTACAGTACTATGACATTCTTGTCGGACACAGTCAAACACCGGGAGTAAATACGCTTTGCGTTTACATAAATATATGGGAAAGTTTCCGAGAAAAGGAACCTAGCGTGTATTATAAAAAAGCATAATAAAAATGCCTTACGTTTGAAATGCTATAACTTCCGAAGGGTTAACGCTATCGTCTTCCTATTTTCAGCACTTCATATTACACCATTTCTCTATGGTAAAATACTTTTTGGGATCTTGCACTTGCTCCTTGCCAGTATTGCAACGTTCGATACCCCACCGGGTTCAAACCCGCCATAACTTTCTGTAGGAGTAATGAAATCGCTTCAAATTCGGTATGTAGGTAGAGAGGTCCTATACCTATCGATTTGTTCTGTTCGTTAATTTTTATGCCATCTGTTACGGAGATACAGTTGAATAAACTACGTGCACGTTTTCCCGCTTGATTCGCGCCAATGTAATAATCCCCGCCTCCCCATACATTGAGCGGAGCGCAATTTGCCCAAATCATTGGCGCGAAACGAGCGCGAAAATGTGCACGTAGTTTGTTCAACTGTATCTCCGTAACGGATTGCATAAAAATTAACGAACAGAACAAATAGATAGATATAGGACCTCTCCACCTACAAACCGAATTTGAAGCGATTTGATTACTCCTACAGAAAGTTATGGCGGGTTTGAACCCCTTGGGGTATCGGACATCGCGATACTGGCATGGAGCATGTTCAAGATCCCAGAATGTATTTTACCATAGAGAAATGGTGTAGTATGAAGTGCTGAAAATAGGAAGACGATAGCGTTAACCCTTCGGAAGTTTATTATGCTTTTTTATAATACACGCTAGGTCCCTTTTCTCGGAAACTTTCCCATATGTTGTTTATAGTTATCCCTTTATTAGAACCATTTCCAATTACGACGAAAAAGATGCCAACGGAACTGTGCTAGGGGCACCGTATCATTGTGTGTCCATTAAGCTTTTCATATGTTTCATTCACTATCAGTGTTGGAGACATCCCAGTTCAAGAAGTACAAGAGCAAACCCCAAGTGTATCCAATTATACATCTGAGGAACCATCTGACACACAATCTGAGATATCGCAAGATAGTCATGCAGAAAGTAACAAAAGTGAACAGTGAATGTGGTAAGCTTCTCATAAGTGACACAGCATTGGTTGTTACCATTGTAACATAACTAACAGCTACTCCACAAAGTCAGAAAGGAATAAGAATGGACATTGAATGTGGTACGTTATCTATACATTACACAACAACAACATTCATAAAAATTACCAGCTACCTCACAAAGTAAGAAACCCGGCAGAAGAATGGATGAATGTGACAAGCTTTTAGTGCAATCTCTGAAAGACATCCAAGAGCGATCACATCAGCAACAAGCCCAGAGAGACGATATGGATATAAATTTCTGAGGTGGCAGGGTGATTGAAGAGGCTAGCCCCAAAAGAAAATGCATTTGTTAAACTGATAATTCAACAGTTGCAGTTGCTTTTTGAAGTTGAGTTTGCCAACAATGCAAGTGTGTGAATTTGTAATGTGTATGAAAAAGTGTTTTAGCTTGTTCTAGTAACATGATGGTATTGCCAAGACACCTCTCCAGCAGAACTATTGAAATAGTCTAAGTTGTATAATGTTCAGGTATCAGCTGCAGATTTGGAATAACTGCAATATTATAAAAAGGCTCTTAAAACATTTCATTAGAACATAATTAAACATACCGATTGCTGCTAGTCATGCCAACAGTTTGCAAACCCAAAGTTCCCTCCACCTTCCTGTGATTATGTTTCCCTCACTATCCTCTCCATCAACAAAACCAGCTGGGCAATAGACCATACATTCTGTATCTCTCAAAAAGTTGTGTAAAGCTATTGCTGCTTTAGCATAAGCTACAACATTATTAGGATTTGCCACAATGGGGTGTCTAAAAATATGCCACCTACAAATAAGATAACACATTCACACACATTAACACATAACATCATATATACCTTGATGCTAAAATTCCAAACGTTTTTTCAATGGTTCGACGTGCTCTACTCAGTCTATAATTAAAGATGGCCTGATCCTCTGAAATAGAAACAAAATTTAACATTAGGTAATTCTCTACATACGTGGTAAATTATTCCCAGGATAGGGCTGGGCCACAAGAGATGGTTTTTAAGAGGAAATGCTTCATCATCAACCAGTACAAATGGAAACTCTGGCTCTCTTGTTTCAGGCAAAGCATGCAGAAAGGTTAGGTAACCCTATTCGACCTTCTTCAAAAGAACCCCCAAAAATCGAGTTTGAAAACAATCCTCCATCACTTTGTCTACCAAATCCACCCAGGTCAATTAATATAAACCTATGATATTTGAAAGAATAGATGCAAAAAAGCATATGGAAATGATTTTAGTTTATCATAAAATACCTGTAGTTTGCATCACAGATTGCCATCAAAACCAATGAAAATTCCCTTTATAGTTGTAATATAAAGAACCACTGTTTCTAGGTGCTTGAATCACTATGTGCTTGCCATCTATTGAACCTAAATAATTGATGGATTGTATAGATATTACTTTTATATTATTAGCGTACCAATACAATTCCACTTCAATTACAATTCTGCATGTACATACTCTTTGACAAGTACATCCCATATAACACCACATGTTTCACTCAGAATTGTACTAACTGTAGATCTGCCCAGTCAAAAACTGAAAGTGATACCTACATAGACAAGTGTATTACATGTATGAATTATGATGCATCATGCAGCATAACTTGTGAATCTCCTGAAGCAAGAAACCTCAGAGTGAGGGCCAGTCTTTCTGCTGGTGACACTTCTGCCCTCAGACTATTTGAATACCGACGATGAATTAACTTAGGAGACACCGGTATGTACATATATAATTTTATTCGTTTTGAGGAAAACATCTGTTGTTCTACCTTTTGTAGGAGCACATCAAACGTTTCCTTTGTCATTCTGAAATAACTGAAGTGATCTGACAGTCATTTCTTTAATAAGATTGTGAAAAGCACTTTGTCTGGTCCGCATTTGGAGCAACGGACGGATCCACATCCTTCTCCTTCGTCGCCGCAATCTTCGTCGGAGTAGACGCCCTGTGATCACAACCTTTAGTATATCATCTTCTGATGAGCTATCCATGTTCAATTGCGGTTAATATAATATAAACATTATTAAGTTGTCATGACACCCTACCGTGAACTGAGTTATACGCTATATTATTAACAGCATATCGCAATACGTTGGCGCGAAAAAAATGTGACGCGACGCGATGCGTCACGTCACGTGTACTGTGTCAATTTGTGAACCAACCTTTACCTCCGAAAGTTCCGCAACGTGTCAGTGATCACGTTGCCTTTGTCCGGAACGGGATGTTCACAAGCATCTATAAGTACTTCACTCTGCTTACTAGGCTCAGCTGCTGTCGATATTGGTTGCTGAAAAATCTTATTTGCACAAAACAGTAGTCATTTCGCTTCATCGTTGTTGTGCACATCACAGGAAAAAAACGCGTCGAATCACTTATTGATTTTCAAATGATTTGTTACTAACATTCTGTTACAGAATGTTTACTATTCCTGTACCTGAATGTAAACATTCTGTAACAGAATGTTAGTAACAAATCATTTGAAAATCAATAAGTGATTACTATATAACACAATTATATCATAGCGCATATTAATAACTTTATAAAATGAGTAAGTACGCCGGGGGGGGGGGGGGGGGGGGGGGGGGCTGAGCCCCCTCAACAATTAGCCGGGGGGGGGGGGGGCCTGAGCCCCTCAGCCCCCCGTACTCTACGCCCATGCTTGCATGGATCCAATGCTAGACCACCTATTCTTGAGTCGTACGGATTAGTGTTCATAAATTGTTTACACGTTTGACTTCTCACTCATTTCTGCATAGTATTGGTGCTATTGTACAACATCAGCAAAAGATATGTGAAACAATTTCATGTGCTTGCACAAATACGACTGACAAGTATGCCAAAGTTGTGGAGCATACATAGTATTGTATTGCCATCCATAACAGTTGCTTTCGATCAACAGTGATTGGGGGGGGGGGGGGGGGGGGGGGGGGATCTGATAAACGTGACATCAATTATATTTTGAATAGCAAACAGTGGAAGTAGTGCAGATCTGTATGTGTGTGAACATGTCTCCTATTTATTGTTTTTTCAATGTTGTCTCCACATAAGCGAAATCCAGAAAGGCAATACATCAAAGGAAGCTTGTAAATCGAAATGATATAATTCAAAACCACTGATGCTTGGGCAATCAAACATGTACAGCTCGGATCATAACACTGAATATTGAGGGTTGCGTGTGTGTTGTGTTCATGTGTGCATGTAGTTGGGCATAGCTCGACATTTGCGTATTGGCTTTTCGCCAGTACACCTAACTATTGTGTGTGTGTGTTTGTGTGGTGTGTGTGTGTATGTGTGATCTGAGCAACATGGTGAGGGAGGGTGTGTGATTGTTGTGTGGGAGGGGTATTAATACGAGTGTGTGGGTGCATACATTAATAATCTTAATCTATGGTGTGTGTGAGTGTGTGCGTGTGTGCGTGTATGTGTGAGTGTGTGTGTGTGTGTGTGAGCATGTGTGTGTGTGTTTGTGTGTGTGTGTTTGTGTGGTCAGAATCCACAGAAAATGGGTGTATGCATGTCTGCCACATACCGATGTATGGATAAACGATAAATGGAACATGTTTGTGCTGTGTCTGTGTGTATACATGTGCCCATGCCTGTATGTGCATGAGTGTGTGCATGCATGTGTATGTGCATGCATGTGTGTGTGCATTCATGTGTGTGTGCATGTGTGTGATGAGTGTGTGTTGTGTATTTGTGTGTGTGCATATGTGTGATGAGTGTGCAATGTATGTGAGTGTGGGTATGTGTACTTGTGCATGTGTGCATGTGAGTGATGAGTGTGTGTAATGTATGTGTGTGGGTGTGAGTGTGTATGTGTATGTGTGCCTTTGTGTATGCCTGTGCATGGGCTAGTCTGTTTACATGTGCAAGTATTTACCCCACAAGACCTCCCTCCTGCTAAAGCCAGTGGTCTATATAAGTATTTGCACAATGTGTACATTAATATATGGGATGGGATTTGTACCAAAACTCTACACGTATATGTGCACATCATGACTTCGTGCACACGCACACCTCACATGCGCAACACACGTATACATGAATGCTGTGGGATGTGATTTCAGCATTTCTCGCTTGATCCCTTTTAAATTAGAAACATTTATTTTTATCTGCCACTTGCCCCATGTAGTGTGTGTATGGGAAGGTGTGTTTTGCACATTTTGATTGGATTCTACTAGAATATTTACATCCCATTGGCTCGGACAATGATAAGAAAGTGGATTGTGAGCTAGTCTTGGTACATGTACAGTGGACCTGCGGACTATGCAGCTGGCCTCAGGCAGAGCAGTTGACGTCCTTTTATAGGCCGTGTCCTCAACTTAGAAGAGACCAGTGTAAAGCAGCTGTTGAATGCAATCCTTCGGATAGATTGCTCTTCCATGGAGGTAATCAGCGAAGTGTTCGTGCCTTTTGTTATTGTTGCATATGAATGGTTGCATTCAGGCCATGTTCCACTGGCTTGTGTGTTGAAATTTGTGAATCCAGGGTGTCCTACAATGAAGGCAATTGAATAAAAATTCACCATAAGTAGTGTATATAAATAGGTATTGGTCATTAATAACCACTACAAATGGGAAAATGTAAGAAATTAATTATAATTAAAGCACAAAAATCACATGTTTGCTCTGCAGGGGAATTGATTAATCAAATTTAGTAAAATCATGAGTACAAGCAAAAAATCCAACCTTAACTGGGGTCACAGTAAAACCATGTACCCATGACAATCCAATGACTACAATTCTAAATTTGACGAAGTTACAGTCTTAGCCATGTAGCTATAGTGTCATTACTTGAATATGGGTGGTCACTTAATCTTGAAAGATTGGTGTACAAGTATGTGTAAATTTATTGAATGAAATGCAATTAAACTTTTATGTCACATGTCTTTTATTTGTTAGTCTAATTGATTACAAATGTATTTTTGTCTATTTCTTCCCAAGTTATTAGTATGACAAATTAACATATGCATGTTCAACAAATAACATTATATTTTGGATACCAGCCACGTGCAGCTAGGGCACAAGAATTTTAGGCATCAGTACAATGCTCAGTCTAATGTGAAGTCAGTAAGTGTTTCAGAGGCTGATGTATGGCACGCCTCCTTGCAATGCTATTGAATACTTCATGTGCTTTATTGCTCCAACATCCATAAGTTTCAACAACTAAAGGAATGCATAGCCATATGCTTTCAGCACAACTTGATCACTTTAAAAGTGATTTTGTAACTCTCCAAAGCCCGCTGCTGTTGATCCTGGGGTCAAACTCGCTAAAGGCACCGTTACATAATGTAATAATTGAGCAAGCTGAATCAGTTGATTTTTTATAGGAATTGTGGAACACCCTTCATTTTACACACAGTGTTGATATGGATCTCCCATTATTCCCATTGTCAGACCATGCAAGATGACACTAGATTGAGTTCCCAAAAGACATACATAGTTGATTTATGCGGTAATAATGTGTTTTTGTGGTGAAGTATTAAATACAGGCCTCCAAATAATTATATCGACCTTTTCTAGGCTTTGCAAATAATTAATTATCTCGACCCTTTTCTAGGCCTTTCAAATAATATTATCTGCCAAGTTGAGGGTTTTTACCCTCATTGGAGTATCTAATACACAGCACCTCAACATTCCATAGCTCACTGTCATATAGATGCAGGCATTGAATATAAATGGGAAGCTCAAGGCGCATTTGGAGGTCCGAGGAAGAAAGAAAGGCTTGACTGACGGAACACTTTAGGAGGTCAATGCAAGTGTGTTTTGCTGTGTGCCCTTGATTCATCTTGCGAATTGTTTTGATTATCTAATATCCACAGGGGAGAATTCAGGGTGGGATTTTCGGGGTCTAAAGACCCAATTAATGCATAAAGTATACACTCATGCATTTAATTAATTAGTCTTACGAAATGAGGCGATCAAACGGCGTGAGCTGTACTACAGACCGATTGTAAGCGATCAAAAGACGTGAATGAGGTGGACCTCATGTCCTTTAATTCTCTCTGAACACAGGTAGATCTAAGTGAACTCACAGCAGTGAGAAGAGTAAGAGTTCTGAGGAGCGCGCTGTGTATATGTTACTAATTCTGTTAGCAGTTATCAATATTAAGTTGCTTTGATGAATATCACTGTCCAAAGCATGTCTCTTTTCTCAAAATGGTTGCCCCCCCCCCCCGTGAGAAGCACGCCCCCTTCCGTACCCCCCCCCCCCCCCCCCCCCCCCCCCCCCGCACTTATGAATATAGTTCATCCCCCCCCCCCCCCCTCCACCCACAATTAACGTGAGACTAAAATAAAATGACACTTTTTATACATCGACGTATCTCCAGAACCATAAATGTTGGTACTTATCTTTTTCAAAGTCACATCGAGCGATCATTTCTTTCACGTAAAATGTTCTTAGTTTGCTTCTATCGTCACGGTGTATATTGTATCCATGGCCCGATAACTAATGAGGTTTTCGAGCGACCATATTTCTCGAACGGCACCACTACCACTTATTAAGCTCTCGATCACTCCTATATGTAAGGCAAACAGTCCTCAAAACATATCGTATGCTTTCATTCCATTTACCTAAGTGATTGCTGAAGTACACTTCGGTACTTTAAACCCATGCACAACATTGTTCCGCCATTTTTCGACAACTGTATTACAAAACTAGCCCGGTTCCGAACCGTGCAGACTTGACATCCAGAATGTACTAAGAATTTGTACACAGGGTTGAAGTGGTCAACAGTTTTGACAAGGTTTAATTTGATACTACATTTGTTCTATGGCTGCAGGAGTGTCTACACTCAGTTCATTGGATGTAACGAGTGTTGCCCGTGTCCAACATATCTATAAAGAAGTGTGGAAACTCATCGTGGGTGGACGCCTGCTCGTCATGAACGAAGTGGGAAATGCGCAAGACCGAATAGCTGTATCTGTACAGAAAGAAGGACAAATAGTTGGGCATGTTCCAAAAGCAAATAAGTAGAATAAAATTCTACTTTTTGCGAAGAGGAGGGACTGCTGGGATTTGTGTTATTGTTGGTCGGAGAAAAAAGGGCAAAGGACTTGAAGTTCCTTGCATTTACCAATTTCATGGACCGAAAAGTTGCATATATCGCACAAGATTTTAAGTGGCTTAACACTGAGATTACATCAAAGTTTCAGTTACTCAGCTCTTTCATTGTGATATTTACTTCCTGTCAGTGAATTTACTTTTCACCAGCTCATTAGGTTTTACCAAAGAAACCATAATTGTTCCGGTTTGAAGGATGTTGGATCTTCAACATACTTTGGGTCTCGACAAGCAGTGTATGAGCTGTAAATCATGTCTAGATGCACACCCTAAAGAGTTACTATTTCCCAACTCATTAAATTTAGACCTTTACCCCTCCAAACTCCATCGCTCTTCCACCCAGAGTTGAGGTGTCACAAATTTTTCGTACACCCTGATGCAAAAGCGATTTCCAGATCTCATTAAGTAAAGCCTTATTGATTGCCACCAACTTCCCTTTTTTACCATATGGTCACTCATTTGCAATATCCCATGATATGATAAGAAGGTTTTCTGAAAGCTACATTGTAATATCCAGTGATCTTGAATTTCAACTGTCCAGACTATGTCAGCCAACTCATACAGCATGCAGTAAACACATACAGCTACAGATACATACCATATTCCAATATGCAGTTGTTTCCATTGACAAAATCTGTGTTGGCTTAATAGAGAACAGTTTGTAAAGAGGTGCTCCTAAGGTTTGCACAGCTATTGAGTTAGTCAAATTTATAGTGACATCCTGAAATTCAAGTAGATCCGTTCTGGATTCATCAAAAGTGTCCATTTTCTCTCCAAATGTCATGTAGCCTATCTCTATAATTAGAGAGCATGAATTCAATAGTTGAGTGTATGTTTCCCTCTCATTATCGCGCTTTACCTCGGAACACACACAGGCACTTGTACACATAATAATTAACCTTGAAATGCACACTTCATAAGTGCACTGTATACATCTTCCAGATAGCCATCAGATCCTCTCTTGCATCTAATGTACTCCACAAAGCCATCTCCAATCTCCAATCTCAGTCCTGGTGCATAGTTGGCCACTCGTCGTGGGAAAATCTGTTTGGATGCAGATGACCTCAACCTTTTCCATTCTTCACCTTTACTGTGTGAGATAAGAATGGATTCAATTGTAATAGACTTAAAAGAGTGTTTGATCAGAGCAATAATTATATTGAATACTTGTGTTGAGTGTGGGGTAGAATACATGCATATAGCTTATCTCAATGGACAGGTAGAGTCACTGTTCTTAAATCGATTTATTCAAATTAGCAGAGGGTGAAGTCATCAACATGTATTCCATGAGGATAAAAAGGTGTGGTATAGACAGAATACTAAGTACAGTTTACCTAATATACACATGCAGGTAAATCCATGTTTAGGTGGATTGAATGAGAACCGCACAGAATAACATGCATGCAAGCATTGGTCATCTACGTCCTTCTTCAACTTACGTAAACGCCATATTGTTTGGGATATTATTCTTTTCTAAAATCCAGGTCATTTTGTCCTCCATTTCACCACGAGATGGATACTTGCCTTCTGCCCGATACATCTTTGCAGCAGCTTCAGCTGTGCCTACACCACGAATGGTTTCCCTACAAGCTGCACATTCAATCAATAGTACTTCCTGTACATACACATAAGCACTCAAAGAGGTAACTATGGATGTGTAAAGTACAACGGTTAATGCAGGCTTGAGATTGAATGTAAGTATGATGTGATGTCACAAATTGCATTCCTTTGTATTATTGATGAGCAGTGAATTAAACAGCATGATCATTGTTGCGTTCAGAAGGCTACCACGATCTTCGACCTCAACAGAGGAAAGCTATGAAGTGTTTTTCACGTGGGGTGGCTACCATAATCAGCGCTAGGCACAATAATATTGTTATTGTATTGTTTGTACTGATATTCAGCAATAAATATATTGCAATATTCCATTACAACAATACAATATATTGCAATATTCCATTACAACAATACAATATATTGCAATACTCCATTATAACAATACAATATATTGCAATATTCCATTGTAACAATACAATATATTGCAATATTCCATTGTAACAATACAATATATTGCAATATTCCATTATAACAATACAATATATTGCAATACAATATTGCAATGTTTTAAACCACCATGCAGGTCCCATCATTCTATGCATTTCACTAGCATACCGCGTAGAAGTTAGCCGCACATTCCTCAGCCGCACATTCCAGCGGTTTAATCGGTATGAAAGCTGTGCGGCCCGCATGAATTGCAAAAGATTTATTGGTTTACAAAGTTGTGGTCTACTATTGTGTCTATGAATCTCATCAGTACGAAAAACGGCCAAGTTCAATGGTCCGATTGCATCCATGCACGAAAAGTCCATGTAGCATTCACTGATTCTAAAAACATGCATCATATCTTTGAACTTTCCTCAATACTCACTCAAACCCTGAGGCTTTGATCCTAGTCCATGATAGTGGTTAAGCATTCACATACAGAACCATCGTATGCATCAATATGTATAACCTTCAGTGTAGAATGGGCATTCATCACACTGGACTGTGAAGGGCTTTTAAAAAGTTCATATATATGATGACAAATTATCATACATCGGAAATAATTGTAACATTATTGTTACCTCAATCTCTTCTCTAACAGTACATGCTGATGTTTCAGAACTTTCATCTTCAACTATAATTGTTTTGTGCTGCTGTGGTGCAGTGAAATAGATTTCAATACTATTAATATAGTAAACTTTCACCTCCAATGGTGTGCTAAGCTCTTCTGCTGAAACCATCTCGACTGACTCTCTGGACCCGTTGAACTGAAAAGGGTTTCTTTATGGTCATACCAAATCGTTACACTGCATCAATGTACCTCGATGATGGGTATTTAAGGCCTGAAAGTGATCGAGCCACCAAGTACCAATACCCATGAGGTGGAAATCGTGATGCGTTTCGTTGAGGTAAACCGTTCTCCTTTAGGACAGCTGCAAGCTAAAATAAATACTTCTCCTTTCACCTAGGCTGCATCAATGACAATTAACCAAGTTCCCTATAGCATAAAGAGCTACAACAACCTTACCATGGCTTGACAAATAAGTGCCAAAGCCACGTGACAGCAATTGAGAGACCAGTAATGCAAAAAGAGGGAGGTACACAAAGGCTTGATAGGAGAGCTCAAGCCCACCCCCCTCCCCACCCCACGCCCCCCCCCCCCCCCTAATAGACAACATCAACACCACCATTGACAGATAAGGTGATAGAATAAATTTTTTAAGAAAACACAGTATGAAAAATTTCCAATGTGCAAGCCAAATAGTCACGATTTATGGTTCACAACAGTGATGTAAACTGCACTGAAGTCAGTGACTGCATGCCATGAATGGTCAACATTTGAAATTAACCTTGCAAAGGGAAAAGCCAGACACTCAGGTTATACAGCAGTTGGAAGAAAATTACAAACACTAATAGAATGTGGACCTTGTGTGAGTTCAAAAGTATCAGAGTCCATGGAAATCAGCGCCCATTTCAGTGATGTCGGCCATCTTGACCTCACACACTTGGCATGGCCTCTGTAGGAGGGTGCAAGAGATACAAATGTGAGGCTATACTGCAGTAAGACTCAGGAGTGCTTGTACCAATTGTTTAAGCACATAACATCCAGTTTGAAACATCAGGGCCCCTACTAGCCACCGACCACTTTGGTGATGTCGGCTATCATGACCTTACACACTTGGCATGGCCTCTGTAGGAGGGTGCAACAGATACAAATGTGAGGCTATACTGCAGTAAGACTCAGGAGTGATTGTACTAACTGCTCATGTACCTAACATCCAGTTTGAAACATCAGGGCTCCTACTAGCCATGGTCCACTTTGGTGATGTCGGCCATCTTGACCTCACACACTTGGCATGGCCTCTGCAGGAGGGTGCAACAGATACAAATGTGAGGCTATACTGCAGAAAGACTCAGGAGTGATTATACTAACTGCTCATGTACCTAACATCCAAATTGAAACATCAGGGTCCCTACTAGCCTTGGTCCACTTCGGTGATGTCGGCCATCTTGACCTTGCACACTTGGCATGGCCTCTGTAGGAGTGTGCAACAGATACAAATGTGAGGCTATACTGCAGTAAGACTCAGGAGTGATTGTACTAACTGCTCAGGTACCTAATATTCAGTTTGAAACATCAGAGTTTCTACTAGCCATGTTCCACTTCAGTGATGTCAGCCATCTTGACCGCACACACTTGGCATGGCCTCTGCAGGAGGGTGTAACAGATACAAATGTGAGGCTATACTGCAGTAAGACTCAGGAGTGATTATACTAACTGCTCATGTACCTAACATTCAGTTTGAAACATCAGGGTTTCTACTAGCCTTAGTCCACTTCAGTGATGTCGGCCATCTTGACCTCACACACTTGGCATGGCCTCTGCAGGAGGATGCAACAGATACAAATGTGAGGCTATACTGCAGTAAGACTCAGAAGTGATTGTACTAACTGCTCATGTACCTAAAATTCAGTTTGAAACATCAGGGTTTCTACTAGCCTTGGTCCACTTCAGTGATGTCAGCCATCTCGACCTCACACACTTGGCATGGCCTCTGTAGGAGGGTACAAGAGATACAAATGTGAGGCTATACAGCAGTAAGACTCAGGAGTGATTGTACTAACTGCTCAGGTACCTAACATCCAGTTTGAAACATCAGGGCCCATACTAGGCACCGACCACTTTGGTGATGTCGGCTAACTTGACCTCACACACTTGGCATGGCCTCTGTAGGAGGGTACAAGAGATACAAATGTGAGGCTATACTGCAGTAAGACTCAGGAGTGATTGTACTAACTGCTCATGTACCTAACATTCAGTTTGAAACATCAGGGTTTCTATTAGCCTTGGTCCACTTCAGTGATGTCGGCCATCTTGACCTCACACACTTGGCAAGGCCTCTGCAGGAGGGTGCAACAGATACAAATGTGAGGCTATACTGCAGTAAGACTCAGAAGTGATTGTACTAACTGCTCATGTAACTAACATCCAGTTTGAAACATCAGGGTCCCTACTAGCCATGTTCCACTTCAGTGATGTCAGCCATCTTGACCACACACACTTGGCATGGCCTCTGTAGGAGGGTGCAACAGATACAAATGTGAGGCTATACTGCAGTAAGACTCAGGAGTGCTTGTACTAACTGCTCATGTACCTAACATCCAGTTTGAAACATCAGGGTTTCTACTAGCCTTGGTCCACTTCAGTGATGTCAGCCATCTCGACCTCACACACTTGGCATGGCCTCTGCAGGAGGGTGCAACAGATACAAATGTGAGGCTATACTGCAGTAAGACTCAGGAGTGCTTGTACTAACTGCTCATGTACCTAACATTCAGTTTGAAACATCAGGGTTTCTACTAGCCTTGGTCCACTTCAGTGATGTCAGCCATCTCGACCTCACACACTTGGCATGGCCTCTGCAGGAGGGTGCAACAGATACAAATGTGAGGCTATACTGCAGTAAGGCTTAGGAGTGCTTGTACTAACTGCTCATGTACCTAACATCCAGTTTGAAACATCAGGACCCCTACTAGCCACAGTCCACTTCAGTGATGTCGGCCATCCTGACCTCACACACTTGGCTTGGCCTCTGCAGGAGGGTGCAACAGATACAAATGTGAGGCTATACTGCAGTAAGACTCAGGAGTGATTGCACTAACTGCTCATGTACCTAACATTCAGTTTGAAACATTAGGGTTTCTACTAGCCTTGGTCCACTTCAGTGATGTCGGCCATCTTGACCTCACACACTTGGCATGGCCTCTGCAGGAGGGTGCAACAGATACAAATGTGAGGTTATACTGCAGTAAGACTCAGGAGTGATTGCACTAACTGCTCAGGTACCTAACATCCAGTTTGAAACATCAGGGTTTCTACTAGCCTTGGTCCACTTTGGTGATGTCAGCCATCTTGACCTCACACACTTGGCATGGCCTCTGTAGGAGTGTGCAACAGATACAAATGTGAGGCTATACTGCAGTAAGACTCAGGAGTGCTTGCACTAACTGCTCTTGTACCTAACATCCAGTTTGAAACATCAGGGTCCCTACTAGCCTTGGTCCACTTTGGTGATGTCGGCCATCTTGACCTCGCACACTTAGCATGGCCTCTGTAGGAGGGTGTAACAGATACAAATGTGAGGCTATACTGCAATAAGACTCAGGAGTGATTGTACTAACTGCTCATATACCTAACATCCAGTTTGAAACATCAGGGTTTCTACTAGCCTTCGTCCACTTCAGTGATGTCGGCCATCTTGACCTCACACACTTGGCATGGCCTCTGCAGGAGGATGCAATAGATACAAATGTGAGGCTATACTGCAGTAAGACTCAGGAGTGCTTGTACTAACTGCTCATGTACCTAACATCCAGTTTGAAACATCAGGACCCCTACTAGCCACGGTCCACTTCCGTGATGTCGGCCATCTTGACCTCACACACTTGGCATGGCCTCTGCAGGAGGGTGCAACAGATACAAATGTGAGGTTATACTGCAGTAAGACTCAGGAGTGATCGCACTAACTGCTCAGGTACCTAACATCCAGTTTGAAACATCAGGGTTTCTACTAGCCTTGGTCCACTTTGGTGATGTCAGCCATCTTGACCTCACACACTTGGCATGGCCTCTGCAGGAGGGTGCAACAGATACAAATGTGAGGCTATACTGCAGTAAGGCTCAGGAGTGCTTGTACTAACTGCTCATGTACCTAACATCCAGTTTGAAACATCAGGACCCCTACTAGCCACAGTCCACTTCAGTGATGTCGGCCATCTTGACCTCACACACTTGGCTTGGCCTCTGCAGGAGGGTGCAACAGATACAAATCTGAGGCTATACTACAGTAAGACTCAGGAGTGATTGTACTAACTGCTCATGTACCTAACATTCAGTTTGAAACATCAGAATTTCTACTAGCCTTGGTCCACTTCAGTGATGTCGGCCATCTTGACCTCACACACTTGGCATGGCCTAGAGCTGCAGGAGGATGCAATAGATACAAATGTGAGGCTATACTGCAGTAAGACTCAGGAGTGCTTGTACTAACTGCTCATGTACCTAACATCCAGTTTGAAACATCAGGACCCCTACTAGCCACGGTCCACTTCCGTGATGTCGGCCATCTTGACCTCACACACTTGGCATGGCCTCTGCAGGAGGGTGCAACAGATACAAATGTGAGGTTATACTGCAGTAAGACTCAGGAGTGATTGCACTAACTGCTCAGGTACCTAACATCCAGTTTGAAACATCAGGGTTTCTACTAGCCTTGGTCCACTTTGGTGATGTCAGCCATCTTGACCTCACACACTTGGCATGGCCTCTGTAGGAGTGTGCAACAGATACAAATGTGAGGCTATACTGCAGTAAAACTCAGGAGTGATTGTACTAACTGCTCAGGTACCTAACATTTAGTTTGAAACATCAGGGCCCCTACTAGCCACGGTCTACTTTGGTGATGTCAGCCATCTTGACCTCACACACACTTGGTAGGACGACACAACAGATACAAATGTGAGGCTATACTGCAGTATGACTCAGGAGGGCTTACACAAATTGCTCTATTGTACTTCATTTGGAATTTGATATTTCAGGCTGTGTTTACTTGTGAATGCTCATCTTTACCTCGGTATTTTCACTCCAATAGGCTTTGATGAACACGCACAGTAATGAGAGAGCGGTTCTGTCGATGGCTCTATGTCCCAGTTGGCTTATAGAAAACACTTGCAACGTCAGGTTGTATTTGGTGCGCGAATATTAAAACAACGCGCACGCCGCTTTAATTTTATGCGCTGTGGAAACCGCTGGAATGTGCGGCTGAGGAATGTGCGGCTAACTTCTACGCGGTGTTTGGTAAGCGCTCTCAGTGTCACTATGAATGGTTAGTAATATTTATTTTGCTTTTTTCCAGCCGTTTCATGTCTACCAGCTGCTTGAAAAGTGGGCGGTGTTGTGGTGCGCGTCGTTTGAAACATTTTGAAATTTATTTACCACAGCCCTACTGCACAATACAAGATTGATGTGGTTTGACACGTATATATATGAGACTAAGTTCAGTCTGATTAAACACCTTTTTGTCAACCAATACAATACAATATATTGTTATTGCTAACTACTACAATACAATATATTGGTATTGTTAACTACTACAATACAATATATTGGTATTGTTAACTACTACAATACAATATATTGGTATTGTTAACTACTACAATACAATATATTGGTATTGTTAACTACTACAATACAATATATTGTAGACAATATATTGTATGAACAATATATTTTTGCGTAGGGCTGACCATAATTAATTGTGGATGCCTTGTACTGTGGCGAATGGAACTTACGTGATGGTCATATATATTGTATGTGCTTGCGGTTATTTTCTATGTGTATATGATTTGTAAATTTGCGTAATTTTGAAATTACGTTGCGAAATTTTAAAAGTCCTAAATCGACTGCCCTTCAATTTTAAAATTTGCGACCCAATTGCGCGCAATTTCAAAATCGCGCAGCTTCAATGCACATGCGCAGTTGCATAATCCAAACAATACACGCAATGCTAATTCGAATAAGTTAATACAGGATCATAAATTTCAATCCACATTATTAGCTGTGTCTTCTTTCACAATGTTAGGTCTGCAAATGGCACCTTGATGAGGGTAATTATTGCACCCTGACTGCTTTTGCAATTTTATCACCTGGATGGCATATAACCTGAAGTTTGGCAAATAAAGTTGGATATTTGTGCAACTATAGCTTGACTGGTCTCTTAGTGATTCATGCTATCAAGAAGACTGATGTTTAAGACATGCATCCAACTGTAGAAACACAACCAGTGATTACCTGTATGTAGTATTTGGATCGCTTCAGATGATATACTTGCCATTGGCCTGTGTTCTGTGAAAGTGTTGGTGGAGGCCAGCAGTCCCCTTTATGTGGAATTTGTTTCTTTAGTAGTATCTGCACTGCATAATATGTTTGTATTATATACAAGTGCACTGTCTACTTGATCAAGGTGCAAGTCAGGACACCCCATGAAAAGATCAGGTGTTGGATTTATGATTCATCTCTTTTGTTTCCATTGTTCTTTCTGCTTTCCACCACCACCACCACCACCACCACCACCACCACCACCACCACCACCACCACCACCACCACCACCACCACCACCACCACCACCACCACCACCACCACCACCACCACCACCACCACCACCACCACCACCACCACCACCACCACCACCACCACCACCACCACCACCACCACCACCACCACCACCACCACCACCACCACCACCACCGCCGCCGCCGCCGCCGCCGCCGCCGCCACCACATAAACGTGTTCAGAGACGGTCTGGCCCAGCACCTGCAGTTCAGCCCCATGTTAAAAAGGATGGTCCACGTCGCACACCATAGCATATTGGTGATGCAGCGGCATACAGGGATATGTACCCTGTGGAAGAATTTATTGCTGAGCGTAAGGTAAACAAACGTAAAGAGTGGCTGGTGCGCTGGAAAGGTAGAGGCGCACGAAGGCGGTCAATTATTTGCTACATTGCCACACATCATCTCCATAATTATATGCTTAGTCAAAATCTATTTTGGCTCTGTCATAGTTGTATATACAAACGTTAGCATGAATCTTATTGGAATATTGAACAATTGATATTGCGCAACAATAATTACTAGTCAACATCATCAACCGGTTAATTTTTACATTGTAACCTAACCTACCGGTTCTTATTAACCTTAACCGGTTGGTTCTTTATTAGAAATAACCTCTTAGAACCGGCTCTCTTTTATCCACCAGGTTTCAAGCCTTAACCACCACCAGCGATTACTATGGGCTAATTAAGCCACTACAACAAACACCCTGGATCGTGCTGTTGTCATAGTCACTCTTTCATGTACCCTCACCCATCATCATCACCTCCATTCATAAAGCAGTTGGCAACATGTCATTTGAATCTCAAACAGTGGGATGGAAGTGGGAGTTTGAGTGTCATTGCATGGCTTTAAATATGAAATAATTCACTTTAAATACATGCATATAATATTCAGTACTGCATTACCATATTTAACAGCAGTGAGCTCTGGCATTGTTTGACAAGTCCATCATGTGAGACTCCAGCTTTGTCAAGAAAATCATTAACAGTAAATCAAATGTTTCTTGTTTTTATTGCTGATAGGTGTTTCAACATCTACAGAAACTAGGCTAGCTTAATGATGTTCTTGCATGTAGGCATACAGTTTTGAAATACACTGACCAGCACGACGCCAGTAATTTTCTGAATGAGCTTGAGCGATTCGCAGCCGCAGAGCAGGACACATGCAGCATTAATATTGCTTCTTATGGTACACTGGTGCTTTTTCAGCAAGTCATAATGATGCATGGGATTTCAGTTCTGAATATATAGAGCTTTCCATTGACGCCAAGTCATGCAAAGATAAGAATTGCAGTATAGAATTCACTTAAAAAAACACATCTTTTTAATCTTCTTTCTCACATTTCCATGGAGATATGAGAAAGGAAGATTGTAACGGCAATTACACGAGGCTTTTATTGTGCTGCTGCAAACATATTGTCGTGTAATTGCCATTACAATCTTCCTAAATTTAACACGAACCTTCTATCCTCTCTGTCAGACTCTCTGTATGACACGGCTACCTATAGTATGTTAATGTGATACATGCATACATGACTAAATCCAGTTGTTTTACACATGCATCCATGTCAGGCCTGTCAAGTTCACAACCTCAAAATACGTGTGGCGCCATATGCGGCGTTTCAATATTTGCACAAAACGATAGGCAAATGCGTTCACATGTACACCCCTTTTGCGTGTACATGACTTGACAGGTCTGGTATCCAGGATTGCGCATTCTGTAAATACTCGTTAGCTCGTTAACGAGAGTGGTTCAATGTGTTTAAAAGCAATACAACTTAGCCGGCCCCCCCCCCCCTCGTATGGACGGGTACGCCATTTTTAATGCAATTCATACAAAGCCTCGTTACTAAATTGACCTTCAATCCATCATAACGAAATAAGAGACTTACACCACTAGAGCCAGTAAATGACGATCATTTCTCTTACAAAACAGAAAATTCTGAAGATGGCTGGATATTGCAGCTGACAATTTGGGAAACGACAGACAACGGGGGGGGGGGGGCTTTCTTTGACATACGAGTATTTAGCCCATGCACATGCCCCGCTCCCTTTTATCGTAATAAATCTCCATGCAGTGCCTACAAGATGAAACGAGCAAGAGAAGAGGAGGCGGATAGTCTCGCTTTATAGCCGAAAAATACAATAATCCATATTAGCTCCACTCCTTTGTAGCTGAGTTTCTCCTTATTGCGATCTGCAATAATGTGCATCAGAGGCTCAAGGTCCTCCTATCACAGACAACAAACATGTTTAGTGAGGCCATTGACCTATCCGGCTCGGACAGCAGGATCACACCATTTGCACCATTGATCATGAAATCCATCAATTTTTCTGTATTTCATTACCTCCCTCCCGCAGTAAAAAGTGTTCAATGACTGAAGATCTGCAAACCCAGGATTATAATCTACACCGAAAAATGGGGAAACATAAATCAACATGAAAGCAGCATATACAATACGGTCAAAATCTATTTTTGCTGCTAACTTAAAATAGTTTTACACGATATCTAAAGAAATGTTAGCCATAGGAGACAGGGATGGATTGTGGAGAAAAATTCTGCACAACTTGCTGCAAAAGTACTGGGAATAGTCCAATGGCAATGGCTTTGAATGGTGAGCCTCTGATGCTTCCGTAGAGTCGCAGAGGCTTCTTCACCACGTGTGCTTTGATTGTACTTTTGGATTCAGCCATGATAGCTACCGTAGCACATCCGCCTCCTAATACGCACCAAGATGCAGCATCTGTTTGATCACGGGTGAATTCGTACTTTTTCTTGTGCTTTTCCATATAGGTGCGCACTGCTGATGATGCCTATATAGTGGTGGAAGGATTAATTATAGTAAAACTTTCAAGCAATATTTGCACCATTGTGATTAACGTATACATTGTAACATTATCCTTTACGTTCATGCAATTCATGGGGTACTGAACAATTCTATCAAGGTATGATTTGCAAAATTCATTTGTCATTTCCCGCCTGGTGGTGTATACTGCTTACGGTGGTGAGTAAACTATTCAATATGTTAACTGTAAGTTACCCAATATTGCATTCTAACTAAAATGAATAAAGGTCTGAGAGTCTGTATACACTTGCTCAAATGTAAACGGGAAATAGGTCGTTTGTGTAAGTGCAGTCCATTGTTTCTCTTTGATGAAAATGTCATTTTTTAAAACTTTTTTGAAAGTGACCGCCGTTTCTATTGTTGGTAGTATTAATGGCAGTCCTCAGCTGTATGCTATATTTATACCTAGTCCATTGCTTTGTTATGCTATACTGAATCGTTTGAGAGGATAGGATGCAATTTCATTCATAATGTGGTAGCACTTGCTGTATACGGATACCTGGTACTGAAACTCGAAACATATCAGTTTTGAATGCGCGACCTTCAGGAACATGTCATTGAGGGTGACAAACGTTTCGGCATTTTCTTTAGTTGACCATTGCCTACAATTTAGACATACAATGTACACGAAATAATATAGTAATTCAGGGTGCTGCATTGGCAGCCCTAACTTTTGTCCCGAAGGAAGGTGTGTTTGATCATGCACCCCCCTAATGAAAATAAGTTATTTACAGCTGAAATAGAATATTACCATGCAATACTAACTGCATGGGACATTGTCCAGCCTAATCCCCCCTGTTGTGCTCCCCAGGGATACACTCCCTGAATATACATGATAAATTATTTTCTTTCGGGCCGTCAAACTGCTTTTAAACCGCATAATAGCGCTCTGCACCAGGTTTCTCGACTCAGTTCTATACCAAAGACACGACATAAACTTACGAATCCGATAGCTGTGAACCAGAATATAATTTGAAACCATTTGAAAACATTCCCTTGTGTGCGCATTGAGTGGGTTAGGGTACCCGGTTTCGCTGACATCATCTTGTTTAGCCATAGCCTCCAAGTATATTTCGCTCCGGTGGCTTTAACCGAGCTATTGGCCCATCTTTTGATGGACTTCAGTGTACTTTTCCACATTTCTTTGTATGTTGCATTAACAATGATCCGACACGTCAGACTTCTTATACCGGGTAAAAGGAACCATCCACTGATTATTCCACATCCTCCACCGACGACCAATGGATTCGACCATATACTATGCGATGGATTAAGCGCATCACAGAAAAATTGCTGTAGAAATTACAAGCCAGATTGCCAGAGTAAATAAGTAGAAGTAACACGTATTATCCTGACCTTGCAACTAAAACGTTACATTTTTTTTCCAGCAATCTGCCAATAAAGTATAATGTATTCTTTAATTCTAATACAGTATTCACTGTATCAGCTTATGGCCTACTTCTGATGCCGCATGAAAGTTTCCCCATCATTAGGATTTCTAGGTCCAGTTTCAATATTCTCATACCATCGTATGGAACATTCTGTGTATGGGTAGTACTGTCAAGGTAAAAGTACATGTTTAAAATCCATAACGTACTTCTCAAGAATGCTGATGCCCACATGCTTGTTTCCATTCCCTTACTTAAGTGGCTATAGCAACATAGCTGAATGACTGCATTTGAAAGCACATATACATGTGGGTATTTAATATATATTTGCAAATAAGACTTCCGTCTTGAGTTCAGCAAAAGGTCACCTCTAAGCACTTACCTCAATCTCATCGAATCGCAGGTGACGCTGATCCTCTTTGTGGCCTTGGTTTTTCCCCCTCACTCTTTCTATTAGGAGGTGAAGCCATAGAGTAAGCTCGTACTTGATCTTTGTGACTGTAGATCCAAATATGACCTGGCACATAAGCGTCACTGTAATCGATCACCTAATAGATATGATCAAAGATGTAATAATACATCATTAGTTATTTGAGAATACCTATCAAAAAGTAACATACATCAACTTGTATTGTATCATTAACACAATGTCTAATATTTGCTAGTTCTTTTCAGTTGGCCGAGTTTTTCTTTCTTCACCGGAATGGATACTTTTGCAGCAAGCTTGTATTTCCTCCGCTTACTTTCCCGCTCCATAGAGGGGACATGTAAAAGACTTAAAAACTCTTCATCAGTCAAAGTGGAAAATTTGTGTGCAGCAACTTCCTCATCATTACGTTTGTAGGCATCAGAGAGCCTGCAGTAAAAGTTCACAGCACGCATAGGCTTGCTGGTTATTTTTTAATGTCTGGAGTGGGAAACATACCATATAACATTAGCCCTGTGCTCTGGATTCTGGTACACTGTCCTATGTAGGTACTCCTTCTTTTGAAATAGTTGAACTATTAAATGTCGAAACTGCCAGAGATATAGTATAAAAGTACAGGCGTATAAGCATGCATGCACAAGGCTATGTGATATGACAACGTGAGGCATGCATGGTGACATGACAACGTGAGGCATGCATGGTGACATGACAACGTGAGGCATGCATGGTGACATGACAACGTGAGGCATGCATGGTGACATGACAACGTGAGGCATGCATGGTGACATGACAACGTGAGGCATGCATGGTGACATTATGGACACATACAATGAAAGAGTTGACTTCAAATTTGCTATGCTCGTGGGTGTTGGAGCAAAGCATACAAAATCATGCACTGCATGTGAAGCACTTAATAATGATTATGTACGTGGTAAATATACAAGTATGAGTGCACTGTACTTATCAAGCAGCCCTACTAACTTCCTATGCCTATGGAGAGCTATTGAAGACAGTGGTAAATCAAAGAATTTAATGAAGTATAACACCACATTTTAGTAAATTAGTGCTTGTATTTAATCAGAATATGGTAAGAAAACAATCAGTATGCACTGAGCCTTCTGTTTTTGTTTGATGGAGTGCAAAGTAGATATGTGATTTTCTGAAACTGCACTGCAAGAGGTGTTAGGAGAGAAGTTTGCCATTGCCTTTAATATAGCAAATTCGAAAAAGGTTAATTTATTCATGTACTGATGCAATGCAGGATATGGCTTGGTAAAAACAGTTGAACTACTCTACAAGATTGATGCAGAGCATTTCAAAGATGTGCATGCACTAGGTAACATGTATTTCATCATATCTGGATGCCTTGTGCGGCTGGGTGTACAGTAAAAGCTTCCCTGCATGCTGTGATATCACATTGAAAAATGTAGTATGTGAGATAATGATAACTGATAAGCCACTGTGGTGAGCTTAAGCTTATGCATTGCATAAGCTTAAGCTCACCACAGTGGCTTATCAGTTATCATTATCTCATATTATGCTAGATGGTAAAGCCCTCTCCCCGCACATGATCTACACATACAATGCTTAATCAGCTGAAGCTCATCACACATACTTCATGATAAAATTATATGTATAACTATGACCTAATACCAGCAGTTGGATTTTGAATTAGTATTCAAATCATTTTCGATGTTGGTTATGGATCTGATGTTTGATATGTGCTGTGTATCGTAATGGCTAACACTTGGTTGAAAGATTAACCACACTTAATGATTCTTCATTCTGTGTACATAGACTGTACAATAGATCTCTGCACAGGAGCAACAATTTCAATTCTTTAATTAATTTTACTCCACATAAAAAGAAATTCAAATTGAACATTTCTAGTTCAAATAAATTTCCATAGGCTTTAAACTACCTACATGCAGTGACATTTGTATTCATGAAATGCAATATACCTTTTCAGAATATGCGATGTGGCTTCGCGTTGTACCAACTTCGAATTCATTGACGAACGTAACTTTAGCGGTTTTTGTCATTTCCTCACTATGTGGGATGGAAGTATATTATGGAATAATGTTGGCGCATTGCTATTATTTGATGGATGTGTGTGAAAACCTACATTTCAGCAAATGTAGATGACCACTCCTCGATTCCTAGGTTGGTAGCATCTTCTATCAGGTAGGTGAAAAGTTTCACATCCAGTCCATTGTATTTGTTATTCACAATCTAAAAGGTTTCGACTGTATGTAAAATATGGGAGACATGCATAGCACAAAATAATAACGTGAGTTTGTTCGTTTGTTTGTTGTTTTTGTTTAATGAAGTAGTGGTAGGGTTCAGTGCATTTCCCCCCTGCATGCATGCATGTGCGTTATGCCATTTCTGTATGATGCATGTATTGCATTAGTGCAATGCTTTAATATAAGCAGCCTAGCACTATGCCTATCATATGGACGAACACCAGATTGGTTACCCAACCCGCAATAGGTTTCTAGCCGATTTCAGGTTATCAAACTCACACGTACACAATGCAGTGTAGTTTGAACATTTAGAAAAGAACTGGTAGAATTTAAACCCTGCACGTAAGAGTATTGGCAGTGTTCATATGAATCATACAATACTTACTGTGCAACTCTTTAGTTTGTAGGTATGTTACAGCATTGTTTGCAAGTAAAAATATCTACGTCGTTGCTCTGTGTTTCAAAGTTGCAAATTTTGCGTCAATTTGAGCGAACATTTTTTTAAATGGACACGCGTAACTTTTTTGTGACCGGAATTTGAAACACTAACAACATATAAAACGAAACAGGCATCCACATAATACGCGTATACCATGCCTGCCTGCTTACAGACGACTGTTATGGATTTTAATTAGTATTGGCCAAACAAAGACCTAAAATACAAAACATGTACTACTTGCGCTTATTAACAGTGATGCCGCGGTCAGCTATTAATTGTCGATCAGGTCACGTTCACGGCTAACCGTACCGGATCACGTTTACGGACGGAACAGTGACCGTATTTTACCAAAACGGTCACGTTGGCGGTTTGACGGGTGGCCGCCTGGATTCAAACCGGTCCCGGTCGACATCCGATCCAAACTAACAGCATAAATTAATGACCGTCATGTTGATATTTAATGCATGTTACACCGCAAAAAAAATTACTCTTTCCACTCTGCCAGCCATCCGCCATCTTGCGATCAATTACGAGCTTTAGCTGCAGAAGAATGTGAGGGAAGTTAGCGTCCTGGTCGCCCTGCTATGTTAAATCAGATTATATCTTCATAGTCATACGATCGTAGGTACGTACATGTATCTCTGTGGGAAGTAGAAAGGGGTCGACGAGTCGTTCAATTTGCTTGAAAATGGGAACTAGACGATGTACTTCTGTACCCATTTTCGGGCAAATCGATTATCGTGGAAGGTTTCTACAAGCCTATTTGCCCCTGAGATATTATCGAAGTTCAAAGCTCGTCATATTTAATTAAGACTCTTAACGAGAGTTCAAACTGTCAGCTACAACAAAATAGTGCTACTTTCTCTGAATGTTATACCATAGGTCAAACAAAGCCGGGCTATCAAAATATATAATTCCATTAACCAAAATCCGTGCCATTTTATGGGCGTGTTTAACAGATGTGCTTGTTCCATCACAGTTTCGTTTTCGGGGCCGCCGAGAGCCAACCTGGGGCCCGCGGGACAAAATGTTTCCTGGGTCCCTAGCCTAATATGTTTATATATGCATGCAACCAAAATGTTTAGCCCATAGCTAGGTTTGCAATTGGTGTCATGTAGTGCAAAGCAAATTAGCAAAGATCATACACTGACAATGACTGGCATTCATAACTCGAAGGCAGTGCCGACAGCAGCCTTGTGCGCTTTAAATGACCGTTCTGCTTGTGCTACAGTAACGGGCAATGTGCAAAAAAATGCGCAGTACCACGCAACAGTTTGTAAACAAAGATGCTTCTGCTAGCTTATTAATTAAAGTAGATAAATCGGATTGAAAGGTTTTCCCCTTTGATCTCAGTCGATCCTTTAACGGCAGCATGTGGTTCGGATCGATGCACCTCTTCTAGAATCTCAAGGCCTTCACTCAATCCTTTAATAGCAATTCAGTTCGGAATCTGGTGGAGCTGTCATTGCTTCCGCACTGCTGCATCGAAGGGGTGCATGCATATAGCGTTTGTTTCAAGAACACCAGTCTTATAATTTTAAAGATGCATAGCCCATAGCTTCAAATGCGCAATTACATCTATACAATACGAGTGTTGGCAGTAGGGAGTGTTCGGCAACCGTACTATACTACACAATACAGAGTCTCGAAGAAGACATTTCAATATTTCAAAACAGGATAAAAACCATCCTTCAGGGTTGTCTTAGGATGCAGTAAGTATAGTTTAAAGCAACAACGTTCCCTTTACATAATAACACATAGATGCAAAACTACGCTATATATATCGCGTATACCGATCACTACCTATTCTACCGTACCGGCTTCCGCGTCGTTTTCCACAGGGAAAAGTTATACAGTGGAAACCATCACACTTGCTCCTATAATTTTTCTGTGTTGTAAACTTCTTTACTTGAATTTATTTCAATAACAGAAGGACTAAAATGCAAATCTGGAAACTCACATTTAGTGCAAAACTATCTAGCAATATATGTTGAAAGTAAAAAAGCATCACGTGATTATTTGTTTTTGCTATTAATTCTTGTATTGACCACAGTACTAAAATAGTTGCAAGTTGAATTTCTCCCCGTGTAGGTAATGAAACATAACCAAAATTGCAGTATAACTAAAGAGCAAGTAGTTACAACCTTTGGCCGCGGCGGTTTTCAAGTCCGGTAAATAGTTATGGTTTTATCGAGATAGAAGTGCGTTTTTAGTTACTAAAAGCTTAGGGATGCCGTTTTGTAGGACGCTCTTTCTACGCTGAAAGAATTGGTTTCACGAGTAGTCAAATGGTAGGTCTATCGCAAAACCGCTCTTATGAGGTACTAGCCCCTACTTTGCCGCTGAAAAAGTCTTATTAAATACGAATGGCTGAAAACCACCGCCATTTCTGCAATTCTTCAATGAATCGCATTTGAAACGTGACACTTTCTCTATGAATAATTGTTATTATTAAAATTATCGTGTTGTTGATATGTTTAACGAAGTTGTCATTGGAGAGTGCGAAAACGGTTCTTTTCAGAACCTAGCTAGCCATGCTGCCTCTTCCAGCGCATGCAGCATCAACTTGGAAAGATCTCAAGGCGCGTCGAAGACCGAGAGGAAACTGCAGCTCGAGGTTGAACAAGCGACCTAGCAACATCGATACGATGAAACCGACAAAGAGGACCCGATCAGCTATTGAAGAAGCTGCCAACAAGGAGTTCCAATCTTTGAGTGAATTTCTGCCCAATCTACCGGACACCTCTTTACTGTACATGAGCTCATTGAAAACATCTTGCTCACTCTGGCTTGGGCATCACTGGGTAATACGCTTTCTGACAGTTCCAGATAATACATTCGCAAGGCTAGTGTTCGAGCATCTGTCCGGTAGATTGGGCAGAAATTCACTCAAAGATTGGAACTCCTTGTTGGCAGCTTCTTCGATAACTGATCGGGTCCTCTTTGTCGGTTTCATCGTATCGATGTTGCTAGGTCGCTTATTCCACCTCGCCTTGTTTTTAATAATAACAATAATATTCATAGGGAAAATGTCACGTTTCAAATGCGATTCATTGAAGAATTGCAGAAATGGCGGTGGTTTTCAGCCATTCGTGTTTAATAAGACTTTTTCAGCGGCAAAGTAGAGGCTATTACCTCATAAGAGCGGTTTTGCGATAGACCTACCATTTGACTACTCGTGAAACCAATTCTTTCAGCGTAGAAAGAGCGTCCTACAAAACGGCATCCCTAAGCTTTTAGTAACTAAAAACGCACTTCTATCTCGATAAAACCATAACTATTTACCGGACTTGAAAACCGCCGCGGCCAAAGGTTGTAACTACTTGCTCTTTAGTTATACTGCAAATTTGGTTATGTTTCATTACCTACACGGGGAGAAATTCAACTTGCAACTATTTTAGTACAGTGGTCAATACAAGAATTAATAACAAAAACAAATAATCACGTGATGCCTTTTTACTTTCAATCTATATTGCTAGATAGTTTTGCACTAAATGTGAGTTTTCAGATTTGCATTTTAGCCTTCTGTTATTGAAATAAATTCAAGTAAAGAAGTTTACAACACAGAAAAATTATAGGAGCAAGTGTGATGGTTTCCACTGTAAACGTCCATACTAGATTTTTAGGCTGGTTTTTAACAAAAACCCATCCTGGAATGGAGCAAATAGTGTAAACACCATCCTGGGATTGAGCGTCCAGGGTGGGAATAGATATGGTTCTACCCTGGGTTCTGTCGAACATAAACCATGCATGTTGAGGTAATAATTATATTCCTACTTCAACATGGGTTTGTTCGACGAAACCAGGGTAGAACAACATGGATTTTACACTATTCTCGTTCAATTCCAGGATGGTTTTTACGCTATTAGGATGGGTTTTTGTTAAAAACAGCCTAAAAAATCCAGGCTGGACGTTTATAACTTTTTCCTGCATGTGTTCGAATCCTTGGACTCATGGTTGAAGGATTTGGCCTCAGAAGTAGTATTACAAACAGAAAGGTTGATGGGGTGAGTGGAAAGGTTATCACTCTCGATCTTTCCCCCTCTGTATCTAACACAAATTTCAGGACCCCATTCTGACAACCACACTTTTGGCACCCACCTCCAGCCTATAGACGGAAGAAAGAGAAGGGAATGGAGAGCGGCATACGGCATAAGAAGCTGAAGAAAAGCAGGAGGAGGAGGAAGGAACGAGAACAGAGCGAAAGAGACGAGCAAGTGAGGGGTACAGAAAACAGCTACATGTTTACACCGTACACCAATTATGACGTCATGCACACGCTGCAACCGCGATATCAGTAAAATTTTCACCTCACGGCTGTGCAGGGTCCAGCCACTCAGGGACCAGACCACACCTACTTACCTTCTGTACACGTGCATGGTAGTCTTTCATCTAGCAGAAACATTGTATTTGCATGCAATATGTGCGTGTACATGTGTACTGTATTAATGAGTTTTAATTAAATGCGTATATAGAAACAGCAGTGAAGGTGTAAAGCTTTTGCAAATTAATTAGCTCTTACAAGAGCCAGAATGATGACAAATCAATGAACTCAAAACACTCTGTATGCATCAGTGTCATGCATCAGTTGTCAATAATATAAAATACCGCACCAGTCTAAATTATCAAATAATATAGGTACACTTTCCAGGAAAAAAATCTTATAAGAATTTCAGTGAACCTTTTTTTTCTTCCAATGCTTGCTTCAGTATTTTTGCCAAGTACCGCACTGATCCAACTGCTACCTTTAAATCTAAGTACATTCATTCCGCTAGTATACATAATTCCATGTTTAGTTAATAACTTGTTTTGGAGATTTGTTTTGCACCTTGCACAGTTGGAATATTAATTGTAAGTAGCGAATCCTGCTACTTAGGAGGCAATGTCTAACATGAGAAAATCTCGTAATAGAAGGAGTGTGTAAAACAATTTCTCATTGAAACATTGGGATCTCTAAAATCTCTATAATGTGCTCTGGTAACTTAAATTTTAGGTGCTATTGATGCACACTTGCAATTGTGGTTTCGTCTTTCAAGCAACAGCTAATTTAAAATTTCAAAGCTACGAATATATATTGAATTTTGAAATATGCAAGCTAACTACGGGCCAAACAAATCTTTGGAGAAACCGTTTTTGTATGCAGCATGACTTTAACCATTTGATTGAAGTGTTTATGGGTATTGAAGAATACATGATGTCAAAAATCAATCATTTAAACTAAGCCAACTAATTCAATAAAGCCTATACACATAACAGGTCTTGGCCCGAAAAAAAAGGTAGATTTAATGTGAAGGGATGTCACAGAGTTGAAGCTGAAGCAAGGAATCATGCAGATGCAAAGCAATAGCCTTGTATGATGCCAGACAAGCATATTGAGCTCCATGCAGCCAAACACAGCTGACAGTATAATGCTGACATGTCGTACCCACGCAGACTAACATAACCTAAATGTCAATCTGCATGCATTGATCTATAGTGACCATTAAATGAACAGCAATACACTTGCACATTTCAAAGGGTGTTTACCTCATAGAGAAAGTCTTTGCCCTCATGCCGCAGAGGATAACCATCAAGCTCCTATATAGTGCATTGCATGCACACATGAAAAATGTGCAACTTACACACACACTTGTGCACACCTTTAGGTTCTTTTCCTTCCTCGCATGAGTGCTTTGACAAAGGCCTTGTCTTCCATGCTAAGTTCAACTTTATTACAATTCCATATATCCATCTGAATGATGTTCGGCCATATATTGTCAAGCAGCTTGCATGATTCTCTCCACAATTCATCCTGTATACAGATGCATGCATTTTGGTGAGATTAGAGGAAAGGATTAGGGAAAGAACAAGCGTTAGGAACCAACTTCGTTAAAGAAGCCTGTTTTTCTGCTCCTTATTCCCCAAAAATCATATGACAATGGTGGTTGACCTTTAAGAAAGTATGAGTTTCATGTGCGAGCACCACATAGCAGTATAAAGTTCACCTAAGTTGTAGCAAAGACCAGCTAGAGCCACACACATTACATCCTGGTCTGTGATGTTTAGTTCAGGCTGATTCTTTTTCAACTGCTGTACAATTTGCTCTGCTTTCTGAAACAACCTATTGAATAGTTAAATAAAATTACAAACTCAACGGATGTGAAACACACTTACTTTATGCTGTAAGAAAGCCTTGTGTGGGTAATGTCCTTACCATATACATCACACAAGAATCCAAGCTGTTTGACGCCATGTAACCTTTGAAATTCCTCTAATGTTTTCAATTTCATTGAAATTTCTGGGGGCAATGCTTAAATCCATAAATTCATGACATATTGCAAACACAACTGCAATCCTTAATATGTCGCCTCTAGCGTACATGTACATGTACGTACGTGAGTCAACAATGTATGGGGTCATTCCAAAACAATTCATCAAGGTTTTCGCATCACATCTTCAAATCTTGATGCAACTTCTCATATTTGTTTGTCCACATATGGTTATGGCTTGTGCAAATGTTCACCAATAACTTGAATGGTTAATGAATACAGCATTTTGAATATTTAATTTTTTCATGATAATCGCTACTTCCTAGGCCCATATCTTTGTCATTGGCTCACAGCTGAGTATCTGGCATCTGTTTGAAGCTCATTTAAGTACAACTAAACGATGCTATACATGTTAGTCAGTAGTGAAAGGGTTAACAATTGAATACATTTTAAGTATAGATTGTAAGACTTAGTAAAGTAGCCAGTTGAAAATCAGATTCATTTTTTCACACGAATGTGTTCCAAGTGTTTTTCCGAAATAATTAATATCTGTAACCTCTGAGGACCACACCCGTTTAAAGCTATGGGCGCCCTCGTTTTGCGTACGACAACTAAGTGTTGTTTTCATAATTCCATAACCTATTACCTCTGTTATCAACACTGGGATTTTACCTAGTGAGTGGCTATCAACACTGAGGTTTTGCCTGATCTGTGGTGGGCTTTTATGCTGCAGCATGACTCACAATTCAATTAGTAATTGGATTATGTATGTGCACTAATTGGAATCAATGGCAACCAAGCGGTGCGTTTTCTGTCACTGTGTAACAGTCAGACTTACATGGGTGCATGTGAAATTGTATTCTAGCCTCCACTGATAAAACATGATTTGTGTGTAAACACCAATAAAATGTGAATGTGTTGATTGCACGGATAGGTGCCCAATCACGTAAAGTAAGTAGCATTATACATTATGCGATAACTACCTTAAGATATACATGAATGACGTTGTACTGGCAGGATATAAATATTATTTTACGACAGTCATAACGACAGGATGTTCAATAGTAGACTGCATGCATGTAAATTGCGAAGTGTAACGTGAAATAGTAACATACGACATTAGTCGCCGATGCCCCTTCCATCGCAAATCCTCGAATCAATTACGCGGGTTCCATAAATAGTCACCTCGAACCACTACGGTGCCAAAATGGTCCGTGGTTCCTCTTTGCTTCGAATTTACCAACTAGCTGCACATAACTTGATCTAACAATATTTGTCACGGTACACCATTCATGTATTGTAATCTGTTGCATTTTTCACCACGACGTTTTTCATCAACGAGACTGAACTATATAATAGAAGTTTGTCAATTGTAAAACAGGAAAAACATGGTAAATGAACTATTGTATTCGCAACTTCCCTGTGGAGGCTCGTGTAAGGCTATTCGCTACGCACTCACATCTTCTTCTAGTCGTGTAGTGTACAAAGCTTTCCTATTTGCCATATAACAATTGCTAAAATTCACGTATTATTCCCGCGACGCCCACTCAGCTATGCTATGGTGCTTGCAATGCTTTGTATATACATTCAATCCCCAATGGATTGGTTCTTTGAAATGCATCGAGTCCCCATAGATTTGGCCATTTGTATGCATGCGTCTTGTCCCCATAAATTGATTCTGTGTATATACATCATGTCCCATATCAATACCACTAGAATACAATTAAAAAATAATTTGGTGTAAATGTCACATGCACACATGTAAGTCTGACTGTTACACAGCGACAGAAAACGTACCGCTTGGTTCATTGATTCCAATTAGTGCACATACATAATCTATGCTACGTCATAAAAAGCCCGCCACAGATCGGGCAAAACCTCAGTGTTGATAGCCAGCCACTCACTAGAAAATACCCCAGTATATTGATAGCAGAGGTAATAGGTTATGGAATAACACTTAGTTGGAGTAAGCAAAACGAGGGCGCCCACAGCTTTAAACGGGTGTGGTCCTCAGAGGTTACAGATAATCAGACTTTATTTCGAAAAAGCACTTGGAAAAAGGATGCCCACATTCATGTGAAAAAATGAAACTGATTTTCAACTGGCCACTTCACTAAAACTATGCTTAAGATGTATTCAATTGTTAACCCTTTCACTACTGACTAACATGTATGGCATCGTTTAGTTGTACTTAGAATGAGCTTCAAATAGATGCCAGATACGCCAATGACAGACAAAGATATGAGCCTGGAAAGTGGCGATTATCAGGAAAACATTAAATACTCATGATAGTATATTTCGTTAACCATTAAAGTTATTAAAGTGAACATTTGCACAAGTCATAACCACATGGACAAACAAATATGAGAGTTGCATCAAGATTCGAACATGTGATATGAAACCCTTGATGAATTGTTTTGGAATGACACAGCAGTGTCATATATCACTTAATTCACAGCAGTGGTTTTGTTTTGCGATAGAAGAGGGCATGCATGCATGGAGGGTACTATATATATAATAGTTACATGAAGTGGAGGAAGTGATGGGAGAGGTGAACTGTTTGGAGTGGCTGAATGACTGCGATGGTAGCTCAGTGTGTGTTGGGTAATGGGTTTATGCTGCGTAGTAAATCGATGAACAAAGGAAAGGGAAGACGAATACTTATTGTTTATTTACATGCACCGATGGTATATGTCATATGAAGCAGCACAGCGGATATCGCACTCCATGCGTGCAATGCCAGTTAATTTCGCGACGTTTGCCTTTCTGCTGGCAGAGGTGCTTTATCGCGTAGCGGTCACAGGAAAAAAAAAGCGTCAACTGCAATCAATTATTGATTATTGAACTCCTCAACGCGTGATTTACGAATCACGCATTGGTTAGACGCGTTTTTTTTTTCCCCCTTGCGGGTGATGAGTCGGTGGAACAAGCGCTTTGCCATATTGGTGCGAAAACGGCTAATTTTGAGCTAAGTATGTTCCAGCTAGGCTACGTACAAAAATTCTTGTACACCGCATTGAGCTACCCTACTTGCATGTATGTCCATTGACGCGTTTGCTTCACCAGAATCGCCCGTTAAACGCGTGATAGTGGTGTCGCCGATTCGACGTTATAGATTATGAAGTTATTGATATTTGCAGAGATAATCTATATATTATCTCTGATATTTGTAACCACCGATGATCCAAGAACGTGCCTTGTAAAGGGTTTAACACCTCTATTTAGCCTTGCAGAGAAACCCCACGTTTTGTACTGGGGGCAATGTCAAAATCATCGTGCTGCAAGCAGGTATGGTTTCTGGTTTTTGTGTAGCAGACAGAAACCGTACCCGCACGAACATTTCTCTGCAACGCTAAAGTGGACCTTTACAAGGCACGTTCTTAATTCGATCATCTGCGGTTACAAATATCAATAACTTCATCAAACCGTTAACCGCGGTTTGTATTTGAGTTATTGATACAGTATATACATGTACAAACCATTCCTATTCACGATCGATTTTTACCATATATGGTATCAGTAATACCATATATGGTGAACACTGATGGTGCATGCCTTATCCATGCACCCTTTCATTGTATGCTGAGTCTAAGTTGGCGAAATACATTGTTTTGGTTTCGGTTTCTTCATGTCGAAACTTAATGTGTGTAACCTAATGGGACCGTGTCGAGTGCTCTGCAGACGAAAGGTCGACAGTTGGAAAATTATTGATGTAAATTATTAATGAAGAGCGCAACAGATATCGCTGTGACTGTTTCGCAGGCACGACGGGGAGTGTGAAGAAAGGACAGTAAGACTATATGGGCAGCAAAATCAAGTAACCAAAAACAATTGGAACTATATAGGCTAATTCACAATTATAGCTAGCTCCTGTGTAATGTACATGCAGTATCCAATAATGTTTTCAATCGCTCCCCTCAAATGTCATACAGCAAGATGACCCCCACTTCTACTTTCCCGACGACGTTGGTAGGAGGCATCAAAAGTACCATCAAACACTTGTATGCACTGATAGCATTGAGAAGTAAAGCCACACAGCCTTACAGTGCAATACACTAGTAGCTTAAAACATATGCGTTCAGGATACAAAATATATAGCACAGCGGGTAATCTAGCTTACCCTGATGATCAAGCGGCTTCCTCTCGGTCATCTTCTCAGCCATTCTCTGTGTCGGAGGCTCGCACGGATTACTCTTCGGCAGGCACGGCGGTCTGCTCTCATTGAACGCGTGGAAACTAGGCCCTACGCCCCAAAATATTGAAGTGGTTGCGTCGCCCCATAGCAACGAACCTAGCAACCGATGTCCTTTAGAACCGGCTGTGCAAGAGGTACATGAAACGTAATCAACACCTAAAAGCCATACTAGCAGTGACAAACACCTCTGACCTTTATTGTAGGCATAAATCACGTGGCCTGGCATTGCGAATTGTCGGCTCTGGCTCTTCGACACCTATTCACTTGCACACGGTGAACACCGACCGCGTGTGTTCATAAAACGATAACGACGCTCGGTGACTGAGATGGAACATGCCAAAATCACCACGGTAAAGTTAGTTGAATGTACTGTTGTTTTTTGGTATAGTTTAACGGTAACGAATTTTCTGAAGTAGTTTTCAAGCCTTGAATCATTTTTGTGTCTTTTTGGGGGTGGGGCGCAATGAAGTTTGGTTTTACATTTGACTTCATGTTAATGAGATTGAGCTTGAACTGCATGAATTACGTATTCTTTACCGGAGCGGGGGGGGGGGGGGGGGGGGTGGCAGCTACCAATTGTGACTCAATACTTCGCAAGTGTTCTTTCACTATGCACATCAGGTTCTGCATGCGGTCTTTGATACGACCAAATGCCAAGCCCAAGTCGATTAAATTTGGCATGGATTGACTCATCCCCCTGTTCACCTAAGAGGCCAAAGCCAACATGGTTAGTATTTGCCCACTGCAGAGTATGGTCCTCCAATAGGTGTGGGACTGTTGCCTCAGGATATGTGTTCCCATGAACTCTTGAATAGCCTATTTAGTTGAAATGAAGCATATAGTGAACCCTACATGTACACTGTCCCTACCTGGTCTAGTGCATGTGCTTGTGCCGCATCAATGAAGTTCTGATCACATATATTGTGACATTTTCCGTATAAGGAGAATGCGGTGATGAACTTTGACACTTGACCGGCAACCTCTCCAGATCAGTGGGGCAGTTTCTCTTGTGCCATCTTTGATATAGATATGCACAGAGACTGGATGTTAGGTGCCTGTAAATGTTTAAGTTGTATGAATTATTCACATACACATGCATAGCACATGTACACTTTACCTTCAATGCCTTGTGTACATGGTTGCCAATAAATGCCCCCCCCCCCCCCCCTCCCCTCCAAAATACTGCTGTCGTACACCAAATGATTGCAATGCATTGTCAAGTGTCTTGACAAAGGGCCCTTAACTCTTTGAACGCCAAGTACATATATACATACATGCAAGAATTATCTGCCTCACCATTTATGCAGTGTTGTGCGTTATGTTGTGTTGATCAAAATCACTTCAAATACCATTGTAGATGCATGGAAGTACAATACTGACATGCATGTAACCCCATAGTCATACAAGTATGTGGTCCTGGTGTAAGCACATTTTGTGTGCTCATTATAACCCGCTGGCATCTTTTGTTGCAATAACCCATAATATGAACTGGCAAAAGGTTGGTTGGGGGGGGGGGGGGGGGGGGGGGGGGGGGGGGGGGAGTGAACAAGTATGATATACTACACTGATCTGGGCTACGCATTCTTCTTCTTGGAGTATTGTAGTGATGCATTAGTGAAGTCAAGTGAGGTCATCTGAATAATGGGGTTCTTTAGCCAGTGTGAGAGGAAACATAATTATGTGCTTATAAGGTTACAAGTGCAGCAAGCATTTGCATGCATCATAAAATTGTGACTGATCAACACATTTTTGCACGCAATATCTAAATCATGCATGAATGGAGTAATGGTTGTGTGTACATGCATGCATATACGCACTTGGTGTTCAAAGAGGTAAACACCTTCACTGTGTATTGCCTGTAATTTATATTTAACATGATTTAGGTATAGAGAGAGCTCTACCTCCACTTCATTCCATGTAGATGTTCTAACTGGTCCTTAAAGAGATCAAGTGCCACATGGAGATTGGTGACGCTGTCACCAGCGGCGAAAGCTGGATACACAGGTGTTATGGACTGAATTGGGTGTGGCAACATTGACAATCTGAAAGGTCATTTTGAATGTTCCACCTCCCTTGTCTCCTCCAATCTTCAACCAGATCTCATTGGCTGGTATAAACTCTTTATGCCAGGTAAGTCTGCCAGTTCTGCAAACATGTAGTAACAACCTTGGTATTTCATTGTCTTACTATTACACTGTCTTACCTTTCATTCCCATCTAAGAGCTGCACTACTTTATCCACCAGATGTGGAATGAATACCAAAGGAGCGCCTTTTATTTCCTCTCCACCAGATGAAATTGTAAAGAAAACATGGCTATTTCTCCTTTGAGGTTATCACCAACAATTTTGCTGGAAGTGTGGCCCGCATCCTTTCCTCACCAGCCAGACAGATGCCTGGCGATTTGAGCCACCTGAAACACCAGGGAGTTATGGTTATGTTGTGACATACCGCCTTCAGTTTATTCCGAGGTATGGCAAGCTCAGCCTTAGTGGCCAATACCTCAGCTGCCCCAGCTCAATTGATGATGAGATTCCTGCCTTATCCAACAAAGATCGCCTCTCTTCATCACTCAGGATGAGGACCTCCTTTTCGATAAGAGCTGATGCTTCACCATTGACAATGCCTCGGATTTTCTGCGTTTGAAAACATCGCATTTTCACAGTCCATGAGCAGGCAGCTGTGGTTTCTTGGTGAGCTCTGGTGACATGCATGAATGTCATTGGCTAAAGTGTGCATAGATATTATGTAACCTCAGTACATTCACTTAAATGTTCCTCCTGTAGGAAGTTGTATGATGTCTTTGTCAGGTACAGATGGCCCACTTCAGCAATCCTGCTGCTTGCTTCTTGTAAGTGATGGTAGTCACCAGCCTTAACATCCCTGCTGCAGTCTGTGCAATGTACCAAAACATCCAATAGCAGCAGGAGTATCACATTGGTGCTGATCTGACGTGGGAGGAAACCAAGGGACCACCCTCAGAGCAGCAGGGACAGTTCACAGCGCTAGATGCTGCCATCCACTTTTGGAGGCACTTGGCGCGTGCACACCAGTGCACCACACTGCAGTTCCAATGTCTGTGAGAGGATGTTGGAGCACACTGCACACTTCAGCTCCTTTAGCATCAACTGGGACTAGGCTCACATAAGAGAACTGGAGTAGGGGTAATCTTCTCAAGATGAGCTATGAGTAAATTAGATGTGACGCCTGCCTGATGGCCTCTACCAACTGTTGGCCTCCTCATGTGTCCACTTGAGCATGCACGGAACCTGAACACCATGATGTCATATGTTTACCAAATATGTACTGTTTACCTTGCATTCATGATTGTATGTTTTTGCCATCCAAATAGGATCACTGCACATTTGTGGTGCACTCCCTTTGTGATGGCACAGATGCCATTGAGAGCTTACAGTGCATGCAGAACATCTCAGGGTGAATGTTGACACCATCCCCAGACGTGTCAATGTCAAATGCTATTTTCAGCTCAGCAGAGAATGCCTTGCACTCACGCTTCTTTGCCCTGTACTTCGTTATTCTCTGCCCACAAACTCTTATGATGCATGGGAACTTGTTGGTTGTGGTAATGCATACCTATAATCATGTATACATGTAGCGACAAACCACAACGTATGCCGATTATTCATGGAATTCGCTCAACTTGTTTATGGTCATAGAAAATTCGTTACCACTTCAGGTTTGCAAATACTTATAGCCACATGCCTCCTGATCATCGCTGTAATATGCTTACTTTCCAGTTCAGTCACCAAAAGCCACGTCGTCTGATTTAGTAACGCCCCCCTACTAAATACATGCCGCGTGGCCTTATAAAACTCTATGCGCATGCTAGCTATGAGGGATGTCAATTGTGCGCATCGACAGGACATGCCAGGTAAGGGGGTGCAGTGTTTTAGTTTGTTGTGATTTTTTGATTAGCTGGTTCTGCTGAGTCATGGTCAGCTTTTAAAACATGGGTGTCTGTAATGAGGCATCATTTTAGAATGTTGTGTTAATACCGTAAATTATCTAATTGTAGACCTAGTTTCCAGCCGCATTCAACCGTGCAGGGTTATACGTTCAGTACAGTATCACGTGATATTCCCTTGTAAGGGCTGACGACTGTGCATTGCCCTTATATGGTGATGTTTATGATGATCGTGCCTGCATGATCATAAACATGATCATGCCTCTGATCAGACAACACACGTTCAATCTTGGCACGCCCCTACTGGTACCCTGAATGAAAAAATGAACTGTACGTGTATTAATATGCGTTTAACGGTCTGTTTACGTACATGTAAGTTATCTGACCAAGGACTACACTCTCCGCAAATAAGAGTGGCTGTGCTACATCACTAACACCAGACTAGCGTGAAAGTGTACTGGATTGTGTAGGCCTGTATTGTTTGTAGCACCATACATCGAACGTTGAAACTAGTCGATATTTCTTTTAAACGCACGGTGATGCCGCATGTAAATCGGCCCCGTTGTGCAACAGCATTTACGCAGAAGCTCCCTCCTCTGTCACTCTTTAGTGACAGTTCTCAGCCCTCACGCACAGAAAAGCAGTTTTTTCCCCCTAGCAGCGGCGACGAGTGGGTTCACGGTATAGCGTTGTGTAAAAATCACCACGGGTGCAGACCTTACATGGTTAGATAAAAACTAGGTATACACAACAGCAATATAAAGGTCGCTCCTTTGTGGGGATGTACACTACATGTTCTGAGTATCAGTTTTGACTTTGTGCATGCACAGATAGAACGCTCGATTGGCAGAATTGACAGCGCACCTGCACGGCTATAGCTGGATTATAGAGTCTCGACACAAAAATTATCCACAAGAAGCGACTTAACTGTCTTGTAGCATTTTTGCAGGCTCCCAGAGACATGTGTAATTTGACTTTAATACAAGAAATAGGCCCTACCCTTGGCCTTCATATGAATATTGCAAAATGTGCATGAGCTTTTCCGCAAAAGGAATAGCACTGCATTCGGCATCAAACCTGCCACATTTTGACATTCTAGGCGTACCCATTGGAGACTATCTCTTCTGTGCCAACTTTATTGCCTCCAAATGTCATGAAGCTCAGAATTTGTTAGGCAAACTAGAGGAGATTGCAGGTAGGGACCCACAAGTAGCCATTACCCTCATTCGTATCTGTGATGGTTTCTGTCGTTTTAATCTCTTGGCTCGAGCTATTCTAATCCCATTAGCTTTTGATGCTCTACAGATGCTGATGTGCACCAATGTTTCCTAAACTGTATGGCAATCACCATAACTGATGCTTCATGGCAGCTCCCTCTACATTTAGGTGGTTTGGGACTTCAGTTCCTCTCCCATCATGCCAGTGCAGCATTCATTGCATCTTATTCTTCATCTAGATGTTGTAATAATCAGGATGCACATTTGAATCGTGCTATTGATATGTTTAATGAGCAAGTCGCATTCTCTGAGAAGATATACCTTGCTCCATCACCTCTTTACCCTTGTAGCCGGAAAGCTTTAACTTCAAAACTAGATGGCTTTCAATTCAGCAACTAATAGTAAAGTCCTCACCGGCTGCTATATTCAGTTTCAGCTATAAGCATGTTGTATCATGACTTTCGGTAACACCCTCCATAGGGCTAGGCTTTCATCTTGAACCAGAGGAGTTCCACACTGCAGTGAAGTGGTAGCTGGGCTTAGACATCTCGTATGGATCTCAATGTGCACTATGAATTTCCAAAGGCAGTTCCGTTGTCCAATTGGGCCAGTGAGCCGAGCCCGTAAGGATGCCTTAAGGTTTCGGTGGAACCTTTCTACCAGGCCATTGGATTGTGAGTGGCATGGTAGGCGGTAGTAGTATGATGGGGTTCAATTCCTAACAACTGGACAATGCGCAGTTGTGAAGTAAATTGGGCTACCCTGTCGTATGTATATCCATACGAATACCAAAACGGGCGATCCAGTTAAATATGAGTACTTAGGTGGCGCTGGTAGTATCATTGATGGGGTTGGCTTCTGGCCAGCGGGAGAAACGATCCACTATTGTGAGTAGATAGGCGAAACCATTGGACGGTGGTAGGAGTCCACTTGAATGTGGTCAAAACGATGGTGAGGGATGCTGAACTTTGGAAGTGGAGCCTTAATGTGTTTGTGAATTTTTGAACTCTAGCAAAGAATGCATGCCTTTGCCCAGTCTCTAACTTGCGTTTGCATACCACCCAGACATATTTTGAGGCAATTGAGTGGTATATATTGAGGGGTGAGACAAGCGATGAATCAGGTCGAAAACCCATGTGGCAGGTACTACAGGTCTGGTATCTCCAGTGGATGTATCACAAAGGAGCATAACACCCTGTCCCAAATAGGATGTCCTGCAATACTAAATTGGAACAAGAAGTTCTGTAGGACTGTATCTCAGGGTCTTTAGCTTGGTTAGTGGCCATAGCTGGGTAGTCTATATACCCAGTTGAACTGAGTCAATTGTGGCTCTTGAAAAGGAGTCTGCTACACGATTGTCCTTTCCTCAATGTGCCGAATGTCAGTGGTGTATTCAGAAATGTAGCAAGGTGGTCTGCTTGACCATGGTTCAAACTGTTTGGACATACAAAATGTCAGTGTTTTGTGGTCAGTATATGTGGTGAACTGTTGGTCCTCCAGGAAATGTTGGAAATGCCTTATGCCCAGATATAAGACAAGTAACCCCGGTCAAAGCACTGTATTTTTTCTCTGCAGCTTCCTGCTGAAGAATGCTAGCGGTTCCCAAGATTTGCTTACCAATTGCTGGAGACTGCCTGGTCAGAGCCATCTGTTGTAAGTGAAAGATGTACCCGATGGCAAGTTTGTGCGAGGAGTGCGACCTCCACCAATGCTTTCTTTGTAGCAACAAAAGCCTTTCCCATTGCTTCACTCCAAGTCAGGGTTGGGTTTGCCTGATAATGCATCAAAAAGTGGCAACATCACCGTGCAGCACCTGGAATAAACGTGTAGTATAAATTAACCATACCCACGAACTCTTGCAAATCTTTGACAGTTGTTGGTTGGGCATATTGGGTGATAGCATCCATCTTGTCAGGTAATGGCGCTATCCCAGTGTACCTGTAGGTGATGTGGCCCAGGAAATCAGTTGTGCCGAATCTGATCTGACATTTAGAAACGTTGATTAACTAGACCGTACTCTTGAAATTGTTGGAATAGCTGACGAAGGTGCATGGGCTTTGTGCATCTCCTCATCTTCACTAGCTATTAGATGTCATCCCATATAGACAAATGACAACTCTAACACTTGACAAACGGTGTCCATCAGACGCTGTGGGAAAACTTGGGCAGCATTCTTGAGTCTAAAAGAAAGGAGTTATATTAGCAGTTTTGGGAATGTCTTCAGCAGCAACAGGAATCTGGTGGTAGTCTTGCACAAGATCGATTTTCTCTTTCCATGCACGGTCTGGCGCTGTAGTGTCATTTACAATTAGACATCTATAGTCCTCACAAGGGCGTCAACCTCCAGATGCTTTTGGCACTATGCGTAGTGGTAATGCCCAAGGGCTGGACGATTTACAAATGAGACCCATATCCTCCATGCTGTCAAATTCAACTTACGCAGCAGCTAGTTTTCAGGAGGTAGGCAACGAACGTGTGCATTGACAGGGGGGGGGGGGGGGGCCTTTCGTGGGGATCGACAAAATGTTCTACCTGGTGCTTGACAGATGATGGAGTGAAGATAGGAGTTGTGATGGTTGGGAACTCTGTAAATAATGCATTGTATTGATTGCTGGAGGTGGAAATGGCACTAAGACAGTTTATATATATTTTAAAAGTCAAAATCAAACATTCACTTATCGAGTGGTTCGTGGTGCAGTGTGCTTAGTCTCGTACCCAAACCCTGATTCCCAAAGCTGCGGCTGGATTACATCACCGCGGTGATGTAATCCATCCGCAGTTGTTGGGAATCAGGGTCTGGGTACGAAACTACCGTGTGCTTGGAATAAAAAGACCTATACGCGCATGGAAGGTGCGCGGCTCAAGCGTAGCGGATTCAGTTCGGCTCTATACTGTACATTTACGAGACTACATTCAAGCAGACCACCTTGCATACATTTCTGAATACACCACTGACATTCGGCACACACAGGGAAAAAAAGCGTCGAATCATTTAGAAATCATTGCGTGATTGAACAGAAAATCACACAAAATCACACGCTTCTATTGATTTTCGTGTGATTTTCTGTTCAATCACGCAATGATTTCTAAATGATTCGACGCTTTTTTTCCCTGTGACATTGAGGGAAGGACAAGGCATTGTACGTGCTAGACTTGCATCCCCAAGTCATTATATCAAATTCAGTACCCACTAGAGAACATGCTATGTTATCTCAGTACAAGGATTCTATTAGCGTAAGATTTCTCTGTATAACGCGGATGCTACAGAACCAGCTAGGTTAATGTACACTTGAGCGCGGAATTGAATGTTGTAATTAGATTCACTGTTACCATCTACCCGCCAACTCTTCGTTCTGCCACTACAGATTTCGCATGCATGTGCGGCAGGCCCCCTCTCACGGATAGCATACATCCGTCGCATAAAACGCATACACCGAATCCCTTGCCCGTAGCGCCTTATCATATACCTCGACCTCGATGGACACTAATTCGCTATCAAAAACACACGGGAAGTCTGCTATATAACAATCACCACGGTTCGAGCATTTCTGATGCCGAAATTCATGAGTAAAGTATAATTTAATTCCCTCATCATCGTGGTGATAGTTTTTCAAGTCCTAACAGGCATATGTCAGTTGTATGTTGTACTGCTAACCTTTTCATTTCTCAGTAACGTATTACACACTATGCGATGATTGTGTTCGATTCGCCCCTTTTGATGTGGTACCCAGATCGCGTGTCGCCTGAGAGGGGGCGGGGCACCAGTGCAATAATAATTCATCGCTTGGTGTCTTATATTGATCGTTAATTTTTATTCGTTGTCCTCCCCTCTTGAGCTGGCGCCTTTATGAACCTTCGAGCAGGCATTGCATTTTTCGTATGGGTAGGTTTCTTTCCATACGCGGCAGTGGATGCGGCCGTCCACAAAGGTACGCTGGAGACATCTTTCCTTCCGGACGTCCTCTATGCGTACGACTACTCAAGCTCTGCGCAGCTTCACAGCGATCTCCAACTCATTGTGGGCGCAAAGGTAACTGATGTAACTCGCTTCCCCCCCACCCCCTCATACACACACACACACACACACACACACACACACACACACACACACACACACACCACATTCCACGTAGTTTATCAATATTGTAATAAATTGATGACCTTTCGCACTACTATGCAGTGTGAGTGTCGTGGTCACCCCTCGCTACATGTAGCAATGGTTCCCTGGCATTGTATAGCTTCTGTAACACTAATGGAGAGTAAAGCAGATTATAAAACGAGTTCTATCTCATCGGTCTGACGATGTTTGCACCACATTGCTAGGAAACAAGGTGTAAACATATGGGGGCGGTGCTCCTCGAGCAAATGAATATGACTTAATTCTTTTTTTTTCGCGCGCGTGCCTTTTCCCTTCAGATATCACTGCAGTTAATCGAAGAGAATGAAACTTATCAAGACTTGATGGTTTTTTTCAAAGACGCAACAATAACGTGGAATTCAACAACAGGTATAGTTTCGGAGCGTGTAACCATTTCATGAGCACTTTTAGCAGGTGTTTAGCACGTGCATGAGGGGAGGTTGACTTGAATTAAGGGGGAGGAGGTATGAGAAGATACCGGAATCTTCTGGCCTTGCCCTTACAGGCATTTTGTGAATTAAAAAAAAAAGGTGCCTTACAATTTTTCGCTTAAAAATAGAAATATAAATTATCATAATACTTTACGGTGTTAGAGGAAAGGAAGTGCAGCTGGCCTCTTGGCTCGCTACCCAGTTTTGACTCCAAGCTGTGTTTTACGTTTGTCTCCATTCTATCATTAAGTATTTAACTCAACATTACACTAGCATTGCTCACATTAACACACTCTATAATACAAAATTGTCGTTGTTGGGTAGACACCCAGAAGGGCCCTGGCAATGGCTCGAACCAGGGTGAAATTGATCCTGTCATACATTTCAGCCAAGACTTGGCTCTTATGGCATGCAGGAGGAGGTGATGGCAATGCTGGATGTGAGGTGAGAGAAGGAGTCATGAGCCTTCCCTGCCCAAGTTTATTATTGATAATTAAATAACAACATTACAGGGAATATAATTATTGGAATACATGAATGTATGTATAATATACAAGAGAATACACGAAGCATACATGATATTTAAACTATTCAGATATACACATTATATAAAACTAAATACTGAGCTACACTAAACAATTATCGACTTCACTTGTGGATCTTCTTCCAAGTAAAGCCCTAGCATTCTGGCGCATCAGTGTAATGCCCAGGTGGCAGTACATTGAGGCTAACACCTCAGGCCAGAAACGACTTGTTCTGATGGCTAGCTTTTTGGCAACCCTTAAGAGGGCTTCTTGTGCCTCATTTCCCCAACCACCAAAATACCTCCACGACCAATAATGCCGTAACAAAAAAATACTTTTTTTTTTTTTTTTTTTTTTTTCTCTTTTTATATTAATAATAATAATAATCAACAGGATACAAATATTATAACATATACTTATCGTAACGCACTCACTCACTCATACAATACAACAATTTTTATATTAAAAATTCTTCCTCTTCACTGTCCTAATAAATAATAATATTGCCAGGTGCCCCCCCCCCCCCCCCCCCCCCCCCCCCCCCTTCTTCTTTAGCATTGGAAGGTTTGCAACGTTTTGACGATGCAGTCTGCCAAATGTTTTCAGACAGCATGTTCATTGACCCATCTGATTTAGTTTGGCAAGAGGCTCAGTTGAGCTGAGTAGAGGTGACCTGGGGCTTCATTGTTTATCACAGGACCCATCAGCAGCTTTCCTGTCTTCATTTTCTATGTCGGGCATTGCTACCAAAACTAATCACCATCTTCTCCATTCACTGGGCCACTTCAATACTTGTGTTTCTCCAGCAGAGTTGGTTTCTATTGATGAGTTGCTAGATCCCCAATGAACCAGAAAAAGCTGTCCATTAGAATAGAGAATAAGCAGTTTCAGTTGTTGTATGATGCTTCTACAATTCCAAATAGGGCTCGATTAATGTCTGTACCTTCAAACTTTGTTGCTTCTTGGCTTTCTTTGGTACCATCTCCCGGTCTTAACCTCCACCTTGACAATGATGAATGCCAGGTGTTGATAATGGTGGCTTGGCATTGATAGTTTTGGAGGGTAGATGCCCATTCCAACCCATTCATTGCCCTGACTTGTTAATACAATGGAGACATGGTGGCCCACCACAACAGACTTATAATAATATACACTGCGCCACAGCATTTAGTATGCAGAGTTGTGCAGAGTCTGCATATCAACCATATGCAGATGGGTATCATTGAAGTGTTCATATGAACACTTCAATGATACTCATCTGCATATGGTTGATATGCAGACTCGGCACAGCTCTGCATACTAAATGCTGTGGCGCAGTGATAGTGATTAACACACACAAATTGTAATGTTACTTGGTTTGTGTACTGGCCATGATGATCTCATGTGCTAGTCCTGTGGATGTCATGTTGCACTGTGCATTTCCAATATCAATGGCGCTGATCAGCTGCATGATTTGTGCATTTCAGGTGCCTACACAGACACAACGTCACTAGGAGACCTGTCAAAATGGTGAGGCTCACCATTGGTTGAGTTGTATTATCCAAACTCCTCTTCCTCTTCCTCTTCTTCCTCCTCCTCCTCCTCCTCCTCTTCCTCCTCCTCCTCTTTCTCCTCCTCCATCCTCCTTCTCTTCATCCTCCTCCTCCTCCTCCTCCTCCTCCTCCTCTTTCTCCTCCTCCTCCTCCTCCTATAAAGGTTTTCTGTACGAAGGACGAGAGAGGGACAGATCTCCGCCTTGTTCCATTCATCTGGGTCGGGGGACGAGGTTATTGCCTTGGCATTCAAGAAATCAATTGTGGGGCTTTTCTCCATTGATGCCGATGAAGGATGGAGCAGAGGAGTTAACTCAGACTCCCATACTCAGCTGAACAGTCAGTCCTCAAAACAGCATGGAGGACAACTGAAGACCACGTCAAAGGCATGCCTTGTGTTCCCTCCTTAAATGCTACATTTTTGGTCTCTCATGTGTGATGCAGGACATATAATAGAACAGACGTTTAATAGTACTTGGCTTTTTAGCATGGGAAATGCTATTTTCAATGAACGAATGCTAATTCTTGACATGTATGTCATCCTACCTGATGGGGTTAATACCACTCCTTTCCCCTCACCCACATTTTCTTGCTCTGTTCACTGGCTCCTCCTCATGCCTCATCTCCCCTCCACAACTACCCCACCTCACACTTCCTCCTCCCCTACCTTCCCACAGTTGGTAGTGCTGGATGAACAGGGCTGTATCTCTTCTGTTGAGGCTACAGAAACGGTACAACTGGAGCATACCAAACAGCAGGGTAAGCTCCGCCCACTGTTTACTTGGGGCGGGTCTGAAACAGTGCAGTTTAATTATCTAAATGAACTGGCCAGATGGCATAGGAAGTGGCTATGGGTACAAATGTGCATTGCATGTAGGCTGGTCTGTGTTAAATAAATAGTTTGAATTACAGTGCTCTTAAAATTATACAAAAATAGATGCATTCCCATTCTTCTGATCGGGGTATATGTAAGGTGGGAGCGGGACATGTGTTGTCCCTACTCACGCACTCTTTGCTTTTGCAGCATATCTATTGGGACAGTCAGTATATTCCCGGAGCACTCTGGTGCTCATGGAGAAAACCACACCTCTGATCCCTCCTCAACAACCAAGCTCCCTGGTTGCAGACACGTTGGCTGTTAACATGGTCAGTGAAGTTAAAAATAAATGAATAAAAACATTTCTTAGCAGGAGTTTGGGTAAACTTAAGTTAATAGACATAGGCGTAATGAAAAAAGAGCATTTTCAAATAGAGCCTGAAACCAAGTGTTCTTTCCATTGAAACCCATTTAACAGCAAATGTTGATGCTAGGGGTGAAAAGCCAGTTGAAACTAAAATGTGCTTTATGGTCTTCCTTCTTCCTCTTCAGGTCAGAAAGACCATTCCCTTGACAGAAGTCCGCCAACAACTGTCTGACTTACTGGCATCTGATATTTGCATGCTTCCATCCTCCTCTGCATGCATGTCCAAGATGGCCGACACTTTGCGAGCTGCAGAGGTTGAGAAGCTGAGCCAGGAGCTGTTACAGGCAGGTTTCCATGACAACATTTGCATTTCTATTAAGGGAGTATATTTGGTTGAGAACGAACAAACACGGATTTGCAATTTCATTCAACTTGTAGGAAGGGTTGTTTATGACACCAGTCAGTGAATGGTAGACAGATTGTATTAACCTCTAATCTAGTCGTTAAGCCATTGAGTAGAACTGAGGTGAGACGGAGGAGGGAAGGGAGGCACTGGTTGGAACATCCCAGCAGGGTTACTGGTACTGTTGACAGGCACTCTCCCATTCCAGGGCTTCACACTGGAACAGAAGGTGAAGCTAGTGGACGCCATGGCTCTCCTTGATCCCGCAACTGTCGCCAAGACACTCAAACACCTCCTCCTCCTGAAGGAAGATGAGGTTGTGACGAGGGCATTGTATCACATCGCGGCCTCTGTACAGCCTGATGTGGGACTGGCAGATGCAGTGAAGGCATTGGTTTCGGGCAGCCCTAGCTACAGGGTGAGGGAGAAGGCACAACTGGCACTGGGGTCCGTCGCGCGCCGGCTGAGAGACACGCATCCTGAGGAGGCGGCTGCCATTGTGGACCTCCTGCACAGTATGCTCCAGCATCACACAGGTGAGGGGAGGGGTGGGGAGGGGAAGGAGAGGAAGGATGGGGTGAAGGGGAGGATGGGGATGGGAGAGATGGGGAGGAGGGGAGTGATGAGGAGGGGAGGGTGGGAGAAGGAGATGGGGCAGGAGGAGAGGTCAGAGGAGGGAAGGTTGGGGAGGAGGATGGGAGGAGGGATGGAGAGGAGGGAGGGATAGGGAAGAGGGGAGGGTTGGAGGAACGAAGGATGGGAGGAGGGACTGATGGAGAGGAGGGCAGGGGTGGGGAGGAGAGGAGGTGGGAGGAGGTGATGGGGGTGGGGAGGATAAAGGAGGGAAATTGAGTGACAAAAGAGGAAGCTAGTCAGGGGCAGATGGGTGACAGCACAGCAATGAGTGCCACTTGACTGTTCCTTGTATCTTCCAGAGAGGAGAGATGCAGACAATGCTGCTGCCCCAAATCATGGAAGTATCCTTCTCGGGGCGATAGGCAATGCTGGGGACCCGTTGTCCGTCCAGCTGCTAGCTTCCCATGTGGGTGGCTTGGCTGGGGACCAGAGTGGCAGCCATTTTACTCTCTCTGCCAAGAAAGTGGCATTGAAAGGTCTTGGAAGTGTGGCTACACTTGAAAGTGCCCAGGCCATCCGTGCCATAGCGGAAGACACAGTTGTGGACATGTACTTGAGGCAGTTGGCTGTTCAGATCTACAGGGGTCATCCCCATGGAAACGAAGATCTCACCCACCTGATCACAACAAGGTGGGTCATGTGACTGTCTGTGGGTGAGGTGAAATGGGAGGTGTTTGTGGGTGTGGTGAAAGGGGAGTGGTTTTTGGGTGGTAGGAACTCATCGTATGGAGAATGTGGTGCACTGGCTGCTGGCTCGATAAGTTCCTGTAGCAGTTTAATAGAATCTCTAAAGGCCTGCCTTCACTTAGCCATTCAGCTCAGAGACGATATAGCAGAACGCTGTAGGCTCATGCAACACAGTGACAGCACTGTGCACGTATGTAAGCAATAAGATTTGGTTCAGATCAAACTAAATTCATCGCAATTGTACTTCTTCGGACAATTTTTTTTTTTTTTAATGCATGGATCGACACGTATGTACACGGGCGTACGCAGCCTTCAGGAAGGGGGGGTCGTATTCTCTTTTTAGATGACCTTATTATAACAGATACCGTACCTTGAGCCTTTTTTTTCGTTGATGCTTTGTATATTATATAGCCATTGGGCTAAATATTTAATTTCAATCACGAGCGACCGATTATTTACTTTTATATAATCAATCCTTTTGAAGTATAATCAATCCTTTTTCCTGGCTTACTAGTACATGTACAAGTGTGCAGAAGACAAGGGTGTAAATAATCCGTCACTCGTGATTGAAATTAAATATTTAGCTCCAATGGCTATATAATATCGTTATCTAACAGCATCATGCATACAGCTTTCATTTGCCATCATCAGAGCAGCCAGCCTATGCCTAAGGGGTCCAGAGTAAACTGGAGGAGTGGCCTGGGCTTGTAGGATGGGGCCCCCTCTTTACTCGATCATGCATTGAAACAGTCCGAATCATTTTAACTACTTTAGGTAGATATATTGTCCCAGAGAATCCATTTATACGAATCTGTTGGATCGTTTCCGCGAAAAGGGACCTAACGCATGTTTTTTTCAAGATTTCAATTTTTTTAATATTCTAGAAGTCTGAAATATCCTCTACACTTGCTTTAGGCACTGAGAATCGGAGTATCTGTCATGGAGTTGCAAGGCTCTGAATTTTTTATTAGCCATACATTTCTACGCAAGCGTTACATTTCTATTGAACGTACTGGAAACTTTATAATGTAGCGGTTAGCTTCCTTTTCGCTGAAACGATCCCATTTGGCATTTTTGTAAAGGGTTATCTGTCTGTATGTGCAATGTTTATTATTATTACCGCTTTGAGCTACGCTTAGGCGAATGTATATACGGATTGATTTTAAGGTTAAACTTTTAAAAGGTAAAGGTACGCTTTGGGGAGGGGGAGGTCGTTCGAACCAGTCGACCCCCCCCCCCCCCCCCCCCCCCCCTTGCCAACGCCCATGTTACTACTGATGCATGTTCGTACCTCTCAAGCAACTAGTCTCATATCTCCGGACTACAATCATACGTATTCGGCGTAGTGGTGAGGTAATCTATCACGTGAGACAGTTTTGCATATCTACCCGACTGATGGTTACACTTCAGTTGGGTCCCCAGACTAAGTCTGTACATGCCAGACGTACTTCCTTCGACGCGCGCGACGTAGACGAGAATGGGGGATGAGTACTGGAAGTACATGATGCTCACCCCCGTCTTAATATAAATAGTCCAGTATATATCGACTGGCTTGCAAAGAACTAAATAGAGAACTAATCTGTAGCTCTTTTGAGTCAAAGGTTCCTGGCCATGTTAAATAAATACATTGCTTTTAAAAATGGAACTTGACTTCTTTTTTTATATTGGTTGTATCGGCCTTTTTCATGTGTCCTTTGACCACTCTGTTTGCCACACTCAATATAAAATTTAATACCAGCACAGGTTTTTTTTTTTTGTTTTTGTTTTGTTTTTACGAAATCACGTGAGGACAAAGCACTCTGCGACGCGATAAGATTGTATCAGGGGTTTTCCCTGAAGCACCACACATGATCGACTGCCAAATGGGCAGTAACCAATCAAAAGTAGTGGCATCCACCACCGTACATTCCACGCCGAAGACGCCGGTTACTCGCACTGGCACGGAGAGATATGGCGGCAGCGGTTACACCGTCAAGTACATCGGACCCAGCGGGATTGAGGTATCTGTACAATCTCCATTTGATCCACACCGCATACTTGGTGTGGACAAAGGTGCTTCAATATGGATATTAAAGAAAGCGTTCTTACAAAAACTGAAGGTGGCTAAAGAAGCGACAGGGTGACAGCGTCTTTGTCTTATTATGCGCTAACGTCAAAAAGCAACATGTTCCGCAAGAATAGCGACCTGTACGAAATCGCCGACGCGGATATTTTTTTATTTGCAACAGTTGGAGACACTCAGAAGCTGATGGCTGCCATTATGAGAGACAAGGATCTCCTTGTTCTGAATAACGAGCATCGACACACCGTCTTGTATCTTGCCGCTCGATCCGGTTACCACGACACCACCATGACTCTTCTCAAGGAAGGCGCTTTGGTGAATTGTCAGCAGGTGGATGGAAGCACACCGCTACATGGCGCGTCATTCTACGGTCAAAAGGAGATTGTCGAGATGCTATTGGAGTATGGTGCAGATCCAAGAATAAAGAACAGGTTTGGCAGTACTCCCGTTGATGAAGCTGACAATGAAAGCATTAAAGAAGTTTTTCAAAAATACCACAACGACAATCTTATAGCAGTAACGAGTCCCATGGTCACCAATGGTAATGTGTTCAGGATCGAACCCATCAAACACAAAGGACAACTGATAGCTAAACAGGTACATCGAAATATAGATGATGATACTTGGACCAAAATTAGAAAATGGAAAGTAGGGTGGCATGGCACCAAAACCGAACACCTCCCATCCATCTTCAAATATGGACTTAAGCCTAGTGGAACAGAACTGGAAAATGGCAAATCGATCAAACCGCCATGTGGGCACATTCCTCTTAATTGCAAGTATGGAAACATTGATAATTGGTCCAGAGCTGTCTTTGTATCGCCAAGCCTCTTGTATGCTAGCCATGGAGCCTATGCAGAGGAAGTCATGTCAGAGAACAAGCGATGGCGTGTCATAGTCATGGCGCGTGTGATGCCTGGCTGCTTCACCACACATGCCCCAACGTTAACCAAATCATACAGCTTTTGCAAAGACGAGCCTCAAGATTCGGAGTACCGTATTTTTGACTCTGAACCGCAGGTAGCGGTGTCGGAATGTAGCATCCCTCTGAGGAGCACTGAGCAGAAAGACCTGATTCTGAGAGTTGAATCTAGCAGCAATGTTGTGGTGACATCAGTGGTGTTCGCCCTGGCATCATTCCTGGAGGAATTCAATGACACAGAAGTAAACTACGAGGAACTGGAGAAACTGTTCTGCGGCACATAAATGCACCCAATGCAAGTTTTTGTGCTCTTTTCAGTTCACATGAGACAAAATAGTAGCCACATAGTGTTGTGTTGTTATGATCCTGAAATGCAAAAATGAACGATTATGAAAAGGCAGGCCCATCAAAAGTTTGAAACTAATAATTATTGATGACCGATAAAAACGTAATGGGAGTGGGCATGATCTGGGTGATGGGAAAAGAAGGTTGTCCGATTGGACCATTTTATGAGACGTAGGCCTCGCCTAATTGAAGTGGCCTAGGCTAATGAGTGTGGCAAGCAAAATCCAGACCTAGGTAATGAAAGTAAGGCTCCAATATAGATGTTTCTTGTTAGTGTGATTGTGTGATATGGTACATGCATGTATGTCAAGCTAGACCTGTGCACTGAAACCTGATAATTCTATTCAGTCATACTCTGACCCAGTTGAGTGGTTCTTTTGTGTCCAACAATGCATGAGTAACATGGAGAGCAGGAGTCCTATAATGTGGGGCTTCAATGTGGACTGAGGCATGTTGCCCTGTCCTTCTGCAGCCACGCCCACTCTTCAAGGAGCAGGAGGTCTGTGGCTTCCCCGGACACGCAGGTCCAGAATGTCTCCATGCCAGCAGTGGGCTGGAACAGGCACTTTGGTAGCCCCAACATCAGCGTCCAGCTAGGTCGAACCACACAGAACAGCTTCGAGATATCCACAGGTGTGTAAACATGGGGGGGGGGGGGGGGGGGGGGGGGTATGGGAATTCTATGAGAAAGCAGATGAGGGGTGTACTGTTTGGGTGTTGTGTACATGATTTGGCTAGTCAATGGTTAGCGATTTAATATTTCTGCAAACTGAATATGCGAAAAGATTCAAACATTACTTCCACATGCACACACACTACACACACATGCACACCCACACATGCACACCCACACATGCACACCCACACATGCACACCCACACATGCACACCCACACATGCACACCCACACATGCACACCCACACATGCATGCCCACATATTCACACACATGCACACCGACACATGCATGCATTACACACCCACATATGCACACATGTACACAGATCAATCCACTAGCAAGTACTCATTCTCACTCCATGATGTCACATCCTTTGACACCAGCTTGCTCCTGGCCACTGGGAGTCAGTCCAACAGCATGCTGAGGTCGGAGTACTGTCTGGAGGGGGTGGCCAGCTATGGAGCCAATGCCCTTACTGTGAGTTTATTGCATGGTAATGTGGTCAGTGGGCCTATGTCTGAAATTATTAAAATCAGCTGTTCGAGCCAATTATACTAACTTTCAATTAATAAAAACAAACTACATGGAAACAGTTTTCCTGTATGTGTGTATATGTGTGTGTCTGTGTGTGTATGTGTGTATGTGTCTGTGTGCATGTGTGTGTATGTGTGAACGTGTGTATGTGTGCATGTGTGTATGTGCATGTGTGTGTATGTGTGCATGGGTGTGTGTATGTGTGTGTGTAGTGTGTGTGTGTGTGTGTGTGTGTGTGTGTGTGCGTGCGTGTGTGACTACATATTCATGGTAGTGTGCTACTCCCCACATCAGGGCATTGACCCATACCGAGTGGCTTCCCAGTTCCAGCTCTTCTCCTCCATTGCCCCTTCCCTGTCCCAAAGCTTCTCCTCCTCCAAGTCCTCCCTGGTCTCCTCTGTGGCCTCCTACAATGGCCTCAGCTCCTCCCTCCACTCCTCCCTGCTGGGGATCCCGGCAGCCCACCAATCCGTGCAGAGCCTGCTCACGTCTTACAAGGGGTCAGTGAGCCCCGCCTCCTACGACCTCAAGATGGCTGCCCAGAGCCTCTTCTTGGCCCTCAATGCTTCCCTGGCTGATATGATGTACCAGTACAATGCCTCTTGGAAGGTGGGATATGCATGTGTTATGGAACTTGAATCACTTCGGAAGTGAGCGGTTCCAAATAAATGTATTGATGACATTGATACCATTGATTCGCTCAAATAATATGAGTAGCTTGAGAAACTCTGTACTGAGCAAGATGCTTTGACCTACTTTAACAGTTCATTAGCTAACCTGAATGACAAGGAATAATAACCCTTTCACCTTTCTTCTTCCCCATGCAGTCCATCTCCAGCACCATAGATGCTATCCTTCCATCCAAGCCCTCTGCCCTCACCTCATCCCTCTCAGTTTCTGGTACCACTTTCGACCAGTCAACATCTATGTGCCTTTTCTGCAGTACGCACCACAGCAAGCCTTATCTAACATATTCTCAGTGTACAAAGTAAGTGGCCTTGAGGATATGTGCTTTTAAGAATGGCAGATGGAGTTATGTCCCACCATTATGTTGTTACCTCACCTCCCTTCCTCCTCCCTCCTCCTCATTTTACCTTCATTCCCTTCCCTCCTCTTCCCCTCCTCCTTTGCTCCTTCTTCCCCCTCCCCCCCCGCCTTCTTCGCCTCCTCCTCCTCCTCCTCCTCCTCCTTTCCTCCCCCCTCCTTCCTCCTCCTCCCTCCTCCTCTCTCCTCCTCCTCTCCTCCTCCTCCTCCTCCTCCTCCTTCTCCTTCTCTCCTCCTCCTCCTCCTTTTCCCCTCTTCCTCCCCTTTCATTCCCCTCCTCCTCCCCAAACCCCATTTTATGGCATGTGTCAATGGCATATGGTATGGTTACAAATGTGATGAGGCTTACCCCTTGTGCAGGACGAGTGACTCTTACTCTGATCTGAAGAGCAGTATGACATACTTCCAGAGCATCACTGACCCTCATGGTAACACACATATCTATTACATTATATCTTCCCCTCACTGGTACTCTTTCATCCAGGGCCAAACAGAGGGTGGCTCCTTCCAGCCATTTCCCTCAACAGGTTGCTAACAAACTTCTCTGTGCTGTTGGACCAACTTGACAGAGTGATAGATCTTGCTCAAATAGCCCATCTCAGGTCTGTAAGCTATACTATACAGCTTAAACAGTTGTGTATTGTCTACATGTTAGCACTCTACAGAAGTGTGTATACAACCTGTTGTCATGTGTGGGCTCTTCATGGACTGAAAATTATAATTAACTGGATGGCATCCAAAAATGGTGTATAGGTGTACTTAGGGGTGACATTCTTGGAGTAAACTATAGTGCTAGCTATTAATTAAATCAATTAAAATGCTGCAATAATCTAATTCCCTTTCAATCACTAATACATCTTGTTCAATGCAGAAAGCCATTTTGATTCATCCAAAGCAGTTAGCCGACAATATCGTAGTTCCCTTCAGACTTGACTATCCCTGCATGATGTTTAATGTGTGAGAAACAAATAGGCACTCATTCACTGAACTCTTTGCATGCAATTGGTGCACATGCACACACACAAATGCTGGATGCGCACACATATGCACACACACATGCACACACACATGCACACACACATGCACACACATGCACACACACATGCACACACACATGCACACACATGCACACACATATGCACACACACATGCACACACACATGCACACACATGCACACACACATGCACACACATGCACACACACATGCACACACACATGCACACACACATGCACACACAGCATGCACACACATGCACACACATGCACACCACATGCACACACACATGCACACACACATGCACACACACATGCACACACACATGCACACACATGCACACACACATGCACACACCATGCACACACACATGCACACACACATGCACACACACATGCACACACACATGCACACACACATGCACACACACATGCACACACGCAGCACACACAGCACACACACATGCACACACACATGCACACACACATGCACACACACATGCACACCACATGCACACACACATGCACACACACATGCACACACACATGCACACACACATGCACACACACATGCACACATACACATGCACACACATGCACACACACCTGCACACACACATGCACACACACATTGCACACACCACATGACACACACATGCCACACACCACATGCACACCCACATGCACCACACATGCACACACACATGCACACA